>JACEFZ010023415.1:187500-449022 GCA_014155875.1 Cepaea nemoralis
CTGCCCTTCACCTTCATAATTTCACTATGCAGTGGATGTTGTGTGTTTGCGTTAACTCTGAGGTATGCGCGTGCTCTGCAGACTTGTATTCTGTCTTCAATAGTTGGAAAATCAAGAAGGTAGCGCATCGCCCTGCATGCTGTATCTCTTGTACATCCAAGAATCATGCGCACAGCTTCATTCTGTATCCTTTCCATTCTTTCTATCTCCTTACGGCTGAGAGTCAGGATTGCCATTGCATATATAACAGTAAAGGGAGTTAGCTTAGGAGTGGAGAGTTAATGGATGCTGCGCATTCATTAACTAGTGGGAAATCATTAGTTAGTGAACGTGTATGCACGAATGGATAGACGTATCCAGGGCTTGCACACACGTCACTTGGGAGACTTGGGACTTGGGGATTCAACTAGGAAAGATGTCCGTGTTTACCATCATGAGTCAGAAGATGTATGATTTCAACGAATAAACGAATGTTTATATAACAGACGAGACTTGTCCACTATATCGACACGAGCCTTCCACACACACAGCCTTATCATATCATCACCACACTGTTATACAGGCTGTTTTGGTGCCGTCGACCTCAAGATTTCAAACATGGGATGTCGCGGAGATTGTTGACTAAAGCGAAGAGTTTTGTCTACGTCTGGAGACGGATGTTATGGAAGTTCTCAAGTAAATAATAAGAGACGCAACAACTGAAAGCCCGCCCAGGGGTAGTTGTTGTGATTTCTCAGTGTTTGTTAGGGGATTCTCAGTCAAGGTCAGAAGGTTTGCTAATCTTGATTTATAGAGACTGATAATTTTTATATACCTGACTCACCAATATATAGGGCCTTGATTGCTGATATACGCTGTTTCTTTTGTAGAAGTCAAGAATTGCTATTTTACATTGAAATTCGTAAAGGATGTAATGATGTCGTCACCGCTAGATACATCTTACAACTTATAAAGTCCCGAGGTACAAGAAATAAATTATGTATACAACCGAATGATCAGCTCCAATTGGAACCGAGAAATCTCGAGAATGATAAAATTTATGAGCACGATCTCAGCTCACTGGACTGTTAGAGGTTAAATCAAGGTCGATTTTTACTTTCTGAAATTCTCGAATCAAGGTCGTCAACCGTCACTTCAGCTGAGTGAAGACATTAAATCTGTTTAACTTGTCTCAAGTCAAAATTGTTTCAGTTGAATTGAACTAACCGTTGTTGGAACGCCACATAACACGTAATGTTCCGAGTGATGAAACAGAGTGGCCATCGTCAGGCTTGAATCAATCCATTGTTGACTTGCTCGTTTTTTTTTAAACGTATGGATGTTCCAGATATGCTGCCGTGAAATCTGGTTTTGCTGGAACTGTTAACCGTTATCGTTTGAACTAAAATGAAGGTGACCTTGCTTGTCTGAAGGTAAAGTCCAGAGTTTTTAGCCAACGCTTAAGATCAATCAATCAGTCAATCGATCAGTCGATCAATCAATCAATCAATCGATCAATCAATCAGTCAATCGATCAGTCGATCAATCGATCAATCAATCAATCAATCAATCAAGCAATCAATCAGTCAGTATTGTCTCGATCGTTGTAATTTCAAATCCAGACGAGCACAATCAGCGGCATGAAAACGACTAGAAGGAACCAACTTCGATTGAAGTGAGAAGTCCAGAGGCTCTTCTTTTGCTGTTCTTTTCAAGTTTATCGATTGGGAGTCATACTTTTTCAAGTTTATCGATTTGGCGTCATACTCTTTCAAGTTTGTCGATTGGGCGTCATACTTTTTCAAGTTTATCGATTGGTACTCTTTTAAGGTTGTCGATTGGAGTCACTTTCAGCAAGATTCTAGATTCGAACGGAACCTTTTTCATCAAGTTTGGGTAATGGTTAATTTTAGATTAATTAAGAACATACTAAATTGAACAGAATATTTCTTGCAACTTACTTTAAAATAATATTGTCTGAAAATAATTGTATATTATATTGCTTGGTAATTTCTATTATAGATTTTTTAGGATGGAGCCCCAGGATTTTTCTCAAGTACTGAGTGGAGTGGGTGGAGCGATATCAAAGTTGGACGCAGTATTAAGACAGCAAAGTGTAATCAGTGATGTCGAGAGATTTAATGGACAGGCGAACCAGTTTAAGAAATGGGTTATTTCTATTGAGAAACATGCTTATCTAGTGAACGCTACAGATGAGGATAAAAAGAATTTAGCATATAGAACTAGTACAAGTCCTGTTTCAGACCATATAAGAAGAAAATTAGAAGCTGGAGGAGATGAAACCTGGGAACAATTCAAAAACGACCTCGCACATAAATACGCGGAAATTACTGATCCACAACACGCATTCTCAGTGTTGCGACAAACGAGACAAAGTACTACAGAAAGTGTACAGCTATACAGTGATAGATTAATCAATTTAGCTGAAGAGTCATTTTTGGGACAGAATGTACGAGCTGAAGAAGTGGAACGGATGTTGGTGGGGATTTTTGTTGATGGGATTAGCTCAGATGGACTGAAATTTAAATTATTGAGAGAGAATCCTGCAAGGTTGTCACAAGCGGTAGATATCGCTATACAAGAAGAAAGCTTGAGGAGAAGGTTTAGATTGAGGGTAGGACGAGAGTTAGGTAGTAGTTCGGAAGATAGAATTGAAGAACCTATGGAAATAGGACAGTATAGACATGGATGGAGAGGAAGACGAGGAGAAATACAGATGGTACAAGGAAACAGTAACGTATATAATCAAGGTAGAGAAGGACAAGTGAGAAATACTGTAAGAAACATGGGGGGTAACACAAATAACACAAATGTGGTTTGTTGGGGATGCCACCAACGTGGGCACATTTTTCGCTTCTGTGGTAACAGACGTGTCCCATCGAATACACAAAATAATAGAGGTGCTCAGAATAGTACACAGAATAGAACTACAAATAGTAGATCAGCAAATGAGAATTATGGAGAAGTGCAGAGAAATTTTAGAAGGTCAGGAAATCAGGGAAATGGACATCCCGCTTACTGAACAGGATCGGCAGTAGGTGGGAAGATAGTAAGATCCAAAAGATGAAGCAATGTATTAAAAACCCAAATGATGAGTATAATAGGACATTTAGAAATAATAAACATAAGAAGTTATCTCCCCAAGTTGAGATAAAACAATTGTCACTAAATATGGTTGATCCTAGCTCATGTATAATAGAAATAGGGAAATATAAAGTTAGAACATTAGTTGACTCGGGAGCGCAAGTTAGCGTGATTAAAGAAACATTTTTATATCGAATGTTAAAAAATTGTAAAATATTTAGAATTCAGGAGAATCTTCATTCGGTAACTGGACACAAATTAGAAGTGCTTGGACAAACGATGATAAATTTTAAATTAGGAGGGATAAATGTTAGGCATATGTTCCATGTGGTCAAGGATTTAAATAGAAATATGATATTGGGTAGAGATTTTTTATTGAAAAATGGGGTGAGACTTTTTTTTGATTTGCATAAATTAAAATTCCAAGGTGTTTACGTAGATTTAGAAGAGGATATGCATGTGTCGACACTAGTTAGAGTCAAAACGACCATGAATTTGAAACCACAAACGGTTAATTTAATACAGGCAAAAATGAAAAAAATCCGTACTTTTCGGTTGGACAAACAGTTAAAATAACGGAATTAGAGAGGGAAATAATACAGGAACCTGGCTTAGAAGTCACCGATGGGTTAATAGTACTAGATAAACATCTCAGCTTTCCAGTGATGCTCCTAAATAATACAGGAAAAAATATTACATTATATAGAGGTTGTGTAATTGCTAAAGTAGAGTATAGTGAGAATAACATGTTAACTATAGAAAAAGAAAACATATTGGGAAATAAGTATTCAGAAACTTCCATGATTGGAAATAATGCCAGAAATAAGTATAAAAAAAGCTGGAAAAGACGAAATGATGAATTGATCCATACATTTAAGAAACGTCCATCTCAGATAGATACAGTTGATAAAAGGACAAGAGAACAAGAATTGTTGTCACAAGTTAAAAGCTCTACCGGAGAAATAGAGAAATATTAGAACAAATTGGTGAAAGAAAATCAAGACTGTATTTTGCAGTTAGTGATTTAGAATTGGGAAAGACACAAACAGTTACAATGGAAATAGATACGGGAGACCATCCACCAATTAGTTTAAAACCATATAGAACTCCATTAAGAAATAGAGAAATTGTGGAAAAGGCAATAGAAGATATGTTGAAAGCAGGGATAATAACAAGATCGAAGTCAGAATGGTCATCTCCGGTCGTCATCGTGGCCAAACCTGATGGTTCGAGTCGCTTCTGCTGCGACTACAGGGCGTTGAACAAAATCACTAAGAATGTAGCGTACCCACTGCCAGTAATTGATGATATTTTGGGGCTGCTTAATGGCTCTACATTTTTCACGACGCTAGACGCAAGATCAGGATTCTGGTGTATCCCGATGTCGAAAGACGCTCAAAAGAAGAGTGCCTTCTGTACTCATATGGGTTCTTACGAATTCTTACGTATGCCATTCGGAGTTCGTACGGCGCCGTCTCACTACATGCTCTTAATAAATGAAGTATTAGAAGGTATGCAAAGGTTTGCATTAGCCTATATAGACGATATTCTGATTTTTACGAAAGGAGATGTGGAGGATCATTTAAAACATATTAGACTAGTATTTGACAGGTTAAGAAGGCATGATGTTAAATTGAAGCTTAGTAAGTGCCAGTTTTTAAAAACAGAAACAAAATATTTGGGGTATATTATAAATAGAGAAGGAATTAAACCAGACCAGGAAAAGATAAAGGCTATTAAAGAATTACCTACTCCAACTAACATAAAGGAAGTGCGTGCGTTTATAGGAACCTGTGGGTATTATAGGCGGTTTGTCCCAGCATTTTCAAAGATTGCAGAACCAATTACAAATTTGACGGGCAAATACGCTAGATTTAAGTGGGATGATGAGTGTCAAAAAGCATTCGATTTCTTAAAAAACAGTTTAACAGTGGTACCACTATTGACGCATCCAGACTTGAACAAACAGTTAATACTATATACAGATGCTTCGGACAATGCAATAGGAGCATGTTTGGTTCAACCATATGAAGGAAAAGAGTCTGGAATACCAGGGGTTAAAAATGAAAGGCCAATTTACTTCTTATCTCATAAACTTAGCAAATCTCAACGCAAATGGACGACTATTGAGAAAGAAGCTTACGCTATACACTACGCTCTTCAAAAACTAAATTACTACTTACATAACGCCAATTTCATTATTAGAACTGATCACATGCCATTAAAGTCTATATTAGAAGCACCAATACAAAATAGGAAAATACAAACGTGGGCATTGAATCTACAGGGATACAATGCTAAAGTGGAGTATGTTTCAGGAAAACATAATACATGCGCCGATCTATTGTCTAGAATCCCATATCCACAGTCATCAGGAAACACAGAAGATGAAGGAGAACCAGAAATAGACGATCGAAACTGGCAAGTAAATATATTAGATTCTGCCATAATAAATAGAGAAGACTTTGAGAGTTTACCGTCAGATCAAGAGTCTGAACCTAGAGCGGAAGACCCACGTTTATCACAATTTAATATGAAAGATGAACAAGAATTAGATCCAAAAATAGTACAGATAAAAAGAAAACTGAAAGAAACAGGGGAAAATAGTTTTAAAAGAAAATTTGTAGAGCTACAAGAAGACAATCAATTATATTATATCAGTGAAAAAGGTGAGGGATTAAGAAAATATATTCCGAAACATTTAGAACGGGAAGTTTTAAAGGCATATCATGATGATAATGGTCATTTTGGACGAGATAAGTTAGTTAAGTCTATTAGCAGTAAATATTACTGGCCGAATTTATTTAAAAGTGTATATGAATATGTTGAAGCATGTGAAAAGTGTAGGTTAAGAAACATGAAGATAATTAAATGTCCCTTACAAGATACCGATATTCCTCAATTTCCAATGCAGAAAGTAAGTTTGGATATTTCAGGTCCTCATCCAAAAACATTATCGGGAAACGTATACCTACTACATATCGTAGATTCATATAGTCTTTGGCCGGAAGTTTATCCAATTCCAGACAAGAGTGCTGATTCAGTTATAAATATGCTGTTACAAGAATTTATACCAAGGTTTGGGTGTCCACAAATAATACTTACAGACAATGGGAAAGAATTTGTAAATAGAAAGTTTGAAAAATTGGTAAAAGATTTGAATATAAAACACATTAAGACTTCATATTACAGACCATCTTCGAATGCCAAAAATGAGCGACAACATAGGACATTATACAACATACTAGCGAAAAATGTAGAAGAACACGATATGGATTGGGATCTTTATTTGGGAATAGCATTAGGGGCGATCCGTACACACCAAAATGAAGGAACAGGTTTCTCACCATTTTACCTAGTACATGGGAGAGAACCAATATTACCAATTGACAATTTATTAAAGCCTAGGAGAAAATATATGGGGGAAGATTTTCAGGAAACAAGGTTACAAGAAATGCACAAAGCACATATACGTTTAAGAAATAATATAATTAAGGCTCGAGAAAGACAGAAGAAATACACAAATAAAAATGCACACTTACAAGAGTTCAACATAGGTGATAGAGTTTATTACAAAAAACATAGGAAAAATTCTAAGTTTGATGCTCATTGGGTGCCGGGATATTATATTTTAGAAAAAAAGGGTCCAGTATCATATACTATTAAGAATCAAGTTACAGGGCATGTTGCACGTTCACATGTAGAGCACTTAAGACGGGATAATGAGGAAAAAGATGCAGAGAATAATAATAATTATTATTATTCAGAAGAAATATTGTCAGATGGACAGATTGTCAGACAAACGGAATATCCAATACCTATAGAGAATGGGAAACAAGTAACAACAGCATCTACTACGGCTGAACAAGAAGAAACAATACCAAAAACAGTCATGACAGAGGAAAACAACACGTATGACGGTTATAATAGTGAAGAATCAATCAAGGAAAAAATAGAAGCTCCATTTATGAATACAAGACAGGCAGTAAAAAGAAAGTTAGATAGACAGAAAGAAAAAGAAATTAAGAGGCAAAGGAAGTTTAGACTGAATTCTTCAAGTGATGAAGATATGCCACTGTTTGAAAATTTATTAAGACGTCAAGACAGAAAAATTAGATTGGATTTAGAAAGGAAGAGATTAGCGGTTGCTAGTAATGGCTATACAGATGCGGAACAAGAGATGGATGAAAAGTCAGAAACTGATGAAGATGCTGATATGAAAGAAGATAGTTCTCCTCAGGAGGATGACGACATTGATGTAGATATTGCACTTATAGAAAACAATTTGAAGCTATTAAGAAAATGGAGAAGGGATAAATAGCGTGGTAGGATATTCTGCAGATTGCAGATAGAAGAAGAAGTTAGACACGGTATTTCTGAATTTCTGAGGAAGTTGACAAATAACTTAGTCAAGAGTTGTCGGGATGAATAGACATAATGTTGTAGTAAGTTAAGACTAATTGATATGTGCTTTATTATCATTTTGATTTTTAAGTTGAAGTGTTGAGTTTTTCTTAGACGGAAAATAATTGATTAGTAGTCATAATATGTATCTATATATATGGTCTTTCATTTCATCACATATGTTTAATTTGATTAATGTGTGGGGATAAAGATGATGTCAAAGAATGAGGGGGTTGATATTGTTTAGTCTGTTGTTTGACTTCAATTGTTCTTTATAAAATGTAAGGATAATTTAACTTTGCTTTTATTGAGTTATCCTGAGTGTGTTTAAAATGATTCCTAGCTAGACGTTCAGTTATGGGAAAAATGAAGAGTTGTTTTTGGGAACTTACAGAAAATGTGAAACAGACGACTTAAAGTTGAGTTGTTTAACGTATATAACGTTTATAAATAGAAATTGAGGCTGAAACATGATTGAGTTAAGCGGGAAGTTGTGGGGATTAGCGAAGTGATTCAGTATGTTGTAATGGAGGAGTATATTTAAAAGTGGCTGGGGGTATCAGCAACAATTGATAATTACATGTGGCTTAGAAAGAGTTAAAATGGGGGATTGAATTAGGGACTACATTAGACGGTTCGTATTGTAAATACGTGGATTGAAATAGGAGCTGGGTTGAACAGCGTTTAATGGGAGAATATGGGGGGGGGGGGGAATGCCAGGTTGAATTTTGGCATTTAAATAAGTGGACACTGGAAGAAGAAGACTGTACGTAACAGTATACTAATAATTTGGAGGTTTTGAAGGAATGGTTGAATTTGACGAGGTGAATAATACAAAAGGGTTGTAGTTTTGGATCAACTTTTTGATAACAACAATTATTATTGACGGAAATGAAGATAAATTTTAGAAACTTTATTTTTATAAAGTTTTGAGAATGCATGGGAAGAGAAATGTGATTACTTCTTACTTTTTCCTTACTTTCTATTTTTTTAAGGTGCGCACCTACCCAACCTAACCGACTTAACTAAACTTTTCTGTCTATCCTGGAATAGCGAGAATGTGAATAAGTGAGAAAAAGATAAATGAAATATCTTCAATTTTTGTCAATCATAATTTAGATGGACACTTTAAAAGCAGTTCGCTTATAGAGAGTTTTGTAGAGAGATTTTGTGGAGAACTTTATAACGGATTTTGTAGAGAGTTTTGCATTGTTGATATTGTATGAAGTATGTCTCTGCTTAGCATTTGGCTATGATGAGATAGGAGGGTGAGATTTGACTTAGGAAATATATGGGATTGTTGGGCAGGTGTGGTATAGAACCGTAGAGTAAAGTGGTTAAGAGTTGGGGTTGAGACTTTTTCAGGGAAAAAGTCTCCTTGAAGAAGGGGAAGTATATATAACAGTAAAGGGAGTTAGCTTAGGAGTGGAGAGTTAATGGATGCTGCGCATTCATTAACTAGTGGGAAATCATTAGTTAGTGAACGTGTATGCACGAATGGATAGACGTATCCAGGGCTTGCACACACGTCACTTGGGAGACTTGGGACTTGGGGATTCAACTAGGAAAGATGTCCGTGTTTACCATCATGAGTCAGAAGATGTATGATTTCAACGAATAAACGAATGTTTATATAACAGACGAGACTTGTCCACTATATCGACACGAGCCTTCCACACACACAGCCTTATCATATCATCACCACACTGTTATACATACTCAAAATCAGACATGACCAGCCCCTCGTACTGAAGACATAGATGGCGCTGCTCACAGTTTGCTGCCGCCATCACCCGCAACGCAGCCAAACCACGCTTGGCCTTTGTTATCACCTGGTCTATGTGCTCATTATAAGCAAGGCTTCGATAAAACCGTATACCCAGGTAATACATTGCCTGCGTTCTTTCCACAGTCTCTGAACACAGCTTTACAATTGGTGTTGGAGTGTTGACAATATGATTATTCAACGAGAACCAAGTCACTGTTGCCTTTGTTGGGTTGACCATTGCCCCAGCTTCATTACACCAAGTACTTATGCGATTGAGTTCGGTTGTAGTTCCACAGCAACCTGCTCTCTATCCTTACCCTGACAATACACTAAAACATCATCGGCATATGACAATGTCCTGCCAGGTCCAGTGATCTGCTCACTGGTGATTCTCACTGTGTAGGCGTTGAACAGTACCGGAGATAATGGTGATCCATGTGGTAGGCCAGGATATATTGTTGTTGGTTCCGAAGTCCAACTGCCACATCTAAAAACTACTTTCCGTTGGAAGAGGGCTGCAGCGATCCAACTAAGGAGGAATGGACTTACTTTTAGTTTAAGAAGCTGAAACATTAGACAATCCAATGGTACTCTGTTGTACGCGTCCTCAAGATCAATCGCTGCAGCAAAGGTTTCAATGCCTGAGTGGAAACCTTCGTAGACATCATGGGCAAAAACTGCTGCATTGGTCAAGGTTTCTCTTTTTGGACGGTACCCACCCAGGGTAGGTGGGAAAACACCTTGCCTCTCTAGCTGGCTTGATATCTTCCTGGCAATTACCTTCTCCAGCAGCTTGCCTATTGTATTCTGCATGGTTATAATTCGATATCCCTGAATTTTTTTGTGGTCTTTGTCAGGCTTCGGCAAGGGAATCAGACAGCTGTGTAACCATTCCTCCTTGATGCTAGCACTCCCTATACTGTTGTTGTACATGTCTGCTAGTTTCTCTAGCTCATTGTCGGTACACCTATTTATGTCGTCATATCTTATGCCATCAGGCCCCGGAGCGCTGTTTTTTGATCGTCGAAGCATAGCCTTGATTTCTTTCACTGTCACTGTGTCTTCATCCGAAGTGTTCTGGGCCTTGCACCTGTCTGAGGTGACCTCCTTGGCCAGATTTTGGCCTCCCATGTCTGTCTGGTTGCTCTGCTCTAGATAGCGTTCAAAGAGGGCTTTGCCCTTGTCCTCGTCAGTCCTCTGCCAGATGAGGTCAGCACCTTGGAAGTCAGAAATACTCTTATTCTTGACTACACCACTCATGCTTTTATGTAGTCGCCAGAACAATTTCAGTGACTTGTCTGTGCTTACCCTTTGACACACCTCTGCCCATTTTTCGCATTTTAACCAACTTGACCAGGTTTTTTGAAATAGCTTAATTTTGTGTGCATCTCTCTTTCTAAGTGCATGCAGGGACTGGGATGACCAGCTCTGTTTTTCTTGGCATTCTGCCATCTCCTTACAGCACTACGCTTATCCACCCAAGCCTTCTCCACCTCGAAATTCCACCACGGTGGCTGCTCCCAGCTTTTTTTTCCTGCCCTGAAGCTTTCTGCGCTTGTCACGTCTTATTTTACTCACCACATCTTGCCCTGTACTGTCATACTGGAAAGTCTTTACCTTAAGCTTGTGCTGCCTGGTTCTGCCTTTCTCCACCAATATGCTGCAAGGGTGGTGGTCGCTGCCGTGGTGTCCTAGGACACCCCATCTACACACTGTAGTGAGTGAAGGTGAAACCAGCGCCAGATCAATAGCACTGTCCTCATCGCCTGGACGGCTTGCTGTCCTGGTGACACAGCCACTGTTGATACAAACCAGGTCAATGGTTTCAAGTGCAGTCTCGAGCTCCTCCCCCTGTATGTTGGAGGAAATGTTTCCCCATGATCTGCCTTTAGCGTTGAAATCGCCACAGAAAATAACATTTCTCTCGTGACCTAATATGCCACTTAAGCACTGCCACTTCTGGGAATCCATACTCGCGTTGCGGGCATAAACATTAACCAACACGAATGGTAAACTGGATTGAACTCTCAACGCCTGTATTTGTATATCGTCACTGTTCCAACTGGACATGTCTAGCTCTGACGCCACCATGCTGCCGCGAACGAGAATCGCCATTCCCAGATGTCGTCTGTTGTAGCAACATTTGAAGCCGGCAATTCGGAGTAGCTGATCGCCCAGTCTCATCTCCTGGAGCGCTACAATATCGTTCCTGTAGACCAGGGTTTCTAAAATAGAGCGCCGTTGTTTTACGCTGGCGCAGTTCCAATACAGAATACGGATATTCTTGAGTCCTAGACGGTGACACTTGAGTCTAAAACGTCTTAAACCACCACGCTTACCTTGTCTCTTTCTGCCTGCCCGGCACCCACGCCGCCTCGTTAGGTTGACTGCTGACCGCTCGGAGAATACACGTTGTTCCGCCATGTTGAAAAACATTGACCTGGTTTGTATCAACAGTGGCTGTGTCACCAGGACAGCAAGCCGTCCAGGGGATGAGGACAGTGCTATTGATCTGGCGCTGGTTTCTCCTTCGCTCACTACAGTGTGTAGATGGAGTGTCCTAGGACACCACGGCAGCGATCACTACCCTTGCAGCATATTTTTGGAGAAAGGCAGAACCAGGCAGCACAAGTTAAAGGTCAAGACTTTCCAGTATGACATTACAGGGCAAGATGTGGTGAGTAAAATAAGACGTGACAAGCGCAGAAAGCTTCAGGGCAGGAAAAAAAAGCTGGGATCAGCCACCGTGGTGGAATCTTGAGGTGGAGAAGGCGTGGTTGGATAAACGTGGTGCTGTAAGGAGATGGCAAAATGCTAAGAAGAACAGAGCTGGCCATCCCAGTCCCTGCATGCACTTAGAAAGAGAGATGCACACAAAATTAAGCTATTTCAAAAAACTGGTCAAGGTGGTTAAAAGTGAAAAATGGGCAAAGGTGTGTCAAAGAGTAAGCACAGACAAGTCACTGAAATTGTTCTGGCGACTACATAAAAGCATGAGCGGGGTAGTCAAGAATAAGAGCATTCCTGACTTTCAAGGTGCTGACCTCATCTGGCAGAGGACTGACGAGGACAAGGGCAAAGTCCTCTTTGAACGCTATCTAGAGCAGAGCAACCAGACAGACACAAGAGGCCGAAATCTTGCCAAGGAGGTCACGTCAGATAAGTGCAAGTCCCAGGAACACTTCGGATGAAGACACAGTGACAGTGAAAGAAATCAAGGCTGTGCTTCGACGATAAACCAAAAAACAGCGCTCCAGGACCAGATGGCATAAGATACAACGACATCAATAGGTGTACCGACAACGAGCTAGAGGAACTAGCAGACATGTACAACAACAGTATAGGGAGTGCTAGCATCAAGGAGGAGTGGTTAGACAGCTATCTGATTCCCTTGCCGAAGCCTGGCAAAGACCACACAAAAATTCAGGGATATCGAGTTATAACCATGCAGAATACAATAGGCAAGCTGCTGGAGAAGTTAATTGCCAGGAAAATATCAAGCCAGCTAGAGAAGCAAGGTGTTTTCCCGCCTACCCTTGGTGGGTACCGTCCAAAAAGAGAAACCTGAACCAATACAGCAGTTTTTGCCCATGATGTCTATGAAGGTTTCCACTCAGGCATTGAAACCTTTGCTGCAGCGATTGAACTTGAGGACGCGTACAACAGAGTACCATTGGATGTTTTAATGCTTCAGCTTCTTGAACTCAAAATAAGTCCATTCCTCCATAGTTGGATCGCTGCAGCCCTCTTCCAAATGAAAGCAGTTTTTAGATGTGGCAGGTGGACGTCGGAAACAACATCAATATATCCTGGCCTACCACAGGATCTCCTACCTACATCTCCGGTACTGATTAACGCCTACACAGTGAGAATCACCAGTGAGCAGATCACTGGACCTGGCAGGACATTGTCATATGCCGACGATGTTTTAGTGTATCGCCAGGGTAAGGATAGAGATCAGGTTGCTGTGGAACTACAAACCGAACTCAATCGCATAAGTACTTGGTGTGTTGAGGCTGGGGCAATGGTCAACCCAACAAACGCAACAGTGACTTGGTTCTCGTTGAATAATCATATTGTCAACACTCCAACACCAACTGTAAATCTGTGTTCAGAGACGGTGGAAAGAACGCAGGCAATGAATTACCTGGGGATACGGTTTGATCGAAGCCTTGCTTATAATGAGCACATAGACCAGGTGATAACAAAGGCCAAGCGGGGGTTGGCTGCGATGCGGGTGAGGGCGGCAGCAAACTGTGAGCAGCGCCATCTATGTCTTCTATACGAAGGGCTGGTCATGTCTGATTTTGAGTATGCAATGGCAATCCTGACTCTCAGTCGTAAGCAAATAGAAAGGATGGAAATGATACAGAATGAAGCTATGCGCATTATTCTTGGATGTACAAGAGATACAGCATGCAGGGCGATGGGCTACCTTCTTGATTTTCCAACTATTGAAGACAGAATACAAGTCTGCAGAGCTCGCGCCTACCTCAGAGTTAACGCAAACACACAACATCCACTGCATTGTGAAATTATGACGGTGAAGGGCAGCAGGTTAAAAAGAGGACGGTCGTGGATGGGTCAAGCCGAAGACATTCTTCAACAGGTGTGTTCACTTGAGGACTTAGAACCTGGCGAGGAGTGGGTACAAGTGCCAACAGATTTCTGCACATCCTTTTCAGTTTGCCTCCAACTAGACAGAAAATGCAGACAAGAAAACCCAGCAGCTGTGGAGGCTGAAGTACAAGCGTTGATTTTCGAGAATTCGCTAGACGGGGATGCTGTCATTTACACAGATGGGTCGGTCGTCCGACATGTGAAAAGCTCATCGACCTTTACGTCTCAGGCCGGAGGGAGAATTGTGAAGGAGGACTCTGGTGCTTTTGCTGAGACGACAAGTAGCCTGACTATGGAAGTCATGGCAGGAAGTAAAGCAATAACATGGCTCGAGACACATACATCCACTCGGGCATGTTTTCTTAGCGACTCAATGAACATGCTCCAGAGGATAGAGATGGGGTGGGGGGGGGGGGGGTTATCCGAAGAGAATGGTTGCTGTCTCTGGAGCGGTCTCGGCTGGCAAAGATTAGTTTCATCTTAGTGCCAGGGCATGCGGGAGTACAAGGAAATGAGCGGGCTGACAAGCTCGCAGGTGAGGCTACTGTGGAGGGCGGACGCGCCATGGACCAGGCTGACATTCTGAATGCTCTACGAGAAGTAAGACTTTTGCGAGAACCAAGTGATGGCTGTGAATCTACAACCATGGCTAGACTGCGAGAACAGCAAATTAAAAGAGGGGTGGCCAAACAAGAACACTACGCAGGAAGCCAAAGAAGACTGATAAACCAACACAGAATTGGTGTCGTTAGCCGCTACACGCTGCGGGATTTGCTGAGGAGGGGATCCGAGCACTTATGGACTGAATGGTTCGATGTGCAATGAGGATGATCTGCCGACTAACTAACTAAATAACACTATGGATAAATTATTCATGGTTCAGCGATGCGTCAGTGATAGCTTGAACTAGCCAATTACATCACTAGAGTTCAAACCGTGTGTGGGTGCTACAATGTGTCACTGGTTGTGGAAACGTAATATCATGCAACCATGTCTGTCGAGGAGGAAAGTTATATGCTGGAGTTAACGGGAGAAAGGGGGCGAAGTAGATCTGAGGGGCGAATTGGATTACGATATGCAGTAACTAGGAACTACACACTCAACAATGAGAGGGCAGTGAGAAGCACACTAAAGAACTGAACTGTTTTAGCTCTCCATCACTGTCTGTTAAATGTATGAACGACGGTAAATGCATCTCTATTACATTCAATAATACAATACATTACGAGGCATTTCGAACATGTCTGATCAATTATTACCATGAGGCCAAACTCGACTATAGAAAAGACCGACATGGGGCAGAGGTGGAAGTCAAAATATCATCTACCTTACATACGTTACATTTGTACCACACCCAGAATAAGGTTTTAGCCCAAGGAGCAACCGTCGTCATGTCTGAGTAGCTCGGGACTCAATTCGTCGAAATACAGCAGACTGACAAGTGACTCGCTAAACACACCTGCCGATCTCAGCACGCTAGTGTCTAACGAGACCATAAAATCAACACAGCCTGCAGCGGCAGCCTTCACAGCATCAGGCTATAGTAACAACATACTCGAACATCCTACGACTCAACACAACAGCAACTCGAACGCAACTTCTTCTAACCGATCAGTGTTGCTAGTAATTTAATACCCGATGGGGCGCCTAGGTGGCAGTATACAACCAAATGAAATCAATTCAAACCAAATAGAGATTGCACCATCAGTACTAGATGAGAGCTCAGTTCAAATCAACACTCGTGCGGTTGTCAGCAGCACATTGAAAAGTTAGAGTCAGATTTAAAAGTACTTCTAGATGCCACCTCTGACAACACAGACAAGATCGCCAGGAATATTAGAGACTGTCGCATTATTGCTCACTCCGTCTGGTTCACTTCTGCACAGCACAACTACAAAACACACTTCTCTCCCAAAGCGTTCGCACTAGGAAGCATTGGAATGCTAGGAATGTAGCGTCAGCACTAAAAATAGCTGTGACACCCATTGATGGACAGGTCATGTGGTCGAAGCCTGCTCTATTCATTGGGTAACCTAGAAGAATCGCGTCGGCGTGAAACATTTTGGGTCCAGAGACGCTAACATTTGGCACATGCAGATCGACAGTCCAGGAGGCCAGATGTGGTTTCAGTAAGAGTCCATTTGATCTGTATGTCCCTCTGTCTGATTCATGGGGATGCTTCAGACTAAATTATGGCTGAGTTTATATACTTATGAGTCAGGTAAAGCTTATGTATGAGAGAGTGTGTGTGTGTAAGTTTCGGCACTAATGAATATATATATTCTTCTATCCGAAGATAGCCGCCAACTTTCTCCCGGTTCCAAAATGGCTACTCTCTGCCAGCACTGGTGTAGATATCTGACTCCATCTCTTTTTCGTTTCCAGAAGAGTTGCTGCACAAACACTATGTCTTAAGCTGTGAAAAGAGGCTCACTTATGCCCAGACTGTTTCCTATTCTTGAGTCTAAATCCTACTAGCTTTCTGACTGCATTCAGAGCAGGTTTAGTACAGGATAAACTATGATCTGTGTGCTATGTGTCGCCTTAGTTCCAATCCACAGCGAATCGTCAACACACGCGAATGTGAGACGGAAGGATGAAAGGCTCTACCTCTTATCTTATATGTCCGTGGCGTGAAGACAGATTGTGTGTGTAACTGTTTAGCAGCAATGACTGGTCCAGTATTTATACTGCTGTGATTATTCGAACGCATTGTGACCATGTATCTAGCACTCTGACCGAATCACAGTCAAGCTAACAGCCCAACCCCAGCACTCAAGTGAACGAATAAAGAAGAATATTGATGTTAGAATGAGAGAATGAGTGTATTATGTCCTCTCATCTTTCTTTCACTCTGTATATATATATGTGTGTTACTGAATGAGAGGCAGTGTAAATCCTCATAAGGAATATTTCACATAGACCTCCACATTCATACCAATTATATGTTAATTATATTAACTTTGGAGTGAAAATATTTAATGTATGTTTCTTTACATTATTACTTGGATTCAACATGTGGATTGTAGTTTTATTAAAGCATCACCCTGTTTGACAGAGTAAGTAAAGGATGAACATATAGTATGCTTCCATGCATAAGCACTTCTAAACTGTCAAGGGGATTATCACCCCAGTGTCAGAAGAAGTAAGTAAAGGCAATGACAGAGGAGGTGAGAAGGTATAAACAGGAAAGTAACCAGGCAGACTAAAACAATTGAGGCAGCACTGATTGGTAACATGAGTTATTATGAAAATAAAACAATCATCCTGTTCTGTTCCATTACTATTTAGGATCAGTTATGCTGGGTGCATTTTATCATTAACTCTCCATCATTCCTCTCCTTGCCTTGTCATTCACTGTGTCTGTGTCCTCTGTGAGAACATCAGTCAACAGATCATCATGTACAAGGGCAGAAGACGAGGGCCTGCCAACTGCAATTGCTGATGTCTAATGCCAGTACAGATAAGAGACACTGTAGCTCTAACTGTAGGTACTTCCTCAATCTGCTACCTTCTGGACCTTCTGTCTGTAGCACTTTTCATTCTTGTCAGCTGGAGAATTATCATCCATTGACTAGATATAAATAGGTTCACCATGTTTATCCACCTCAGGTGAGGATGACGGTGTTCGCAGATTGTCATGATCCAGAGTTGCAGAACATTGCCCAATAAGTTACAATGGATCTGTAAACCTAGAGCAGATCTGTAATAAAGAGGTGCAACAGGAATCTGTGGTCAAGACCAAGATTACTCAATGAGTCCCCACTGAACTGTGCCCAAAACTGATCTGTGTTTCATGATCATTCTGGTGATTGACTATATCTGAATTGCAGAAACATTTCTAAGATCACTAGGATCATTTTATACCTCACTGCAGATTACTTACAAATATGGCAGACGTTTTGGCAACATTTCATCAATGCTATACTTTGATTCCACTCAGTGAAAATTTATAATTATGAGAACAATCAAGGACTTTAATGGACAGAGAGTAGTCATGAACTCCTCTGATTCTTACAGTGTGTAGAGACTGTTTAGACAATGTGTTTTACAAATTCTTGGGAAATTTTCCAGTACCATCTGGGGTATTACAGAAACAATGGCAGGCTAACTAGTGGAAAGGCATAGTGGCCAAATGACTGAAATCATCACTGAATTTAATGAGAGTTCTTAATTCTATTTTTGAATATGAACATTATCTCTAATGTCTTGATGTATTTCATATATGTCATAAATGCTTCACTGGCTTAATTCCACAGCTTTTGGGTTAATAAACAAAATTAACTTTTCCTGCATTCTTCTGTCAAGTACATTGTGGTGTGACAAAACATTTTATTATTTATGTGTTTAGTTAATGAAACTCTATCACATAATGGTAGAATCTGGAACTACAGGTGACTGGGTAAACACGAATAGACAGCTAAATTCTGTTCTATTGTAATCTCCCAGGTTCCAGGTTACTCAGAAAAGGGAACTTTAAATTTTATAAATTTCCTGTGACCATTTCACCTAAAAGGGAAAATGATCATAGGTGGGGGACTCTCGAGCTAAATAAGTTTCTCTTTTCGAGAAGGAAGAGTTTGGAGGAAAGAAATTAACATTCCTGGGAAACCCCTAGATTTCCAGAGCTATTATGGGACACTTTGGCTTCCAAGGACCAATCCCCTCCAAATGAAATTAGTCCCATCCTCATAGCGTTACTTCATTGTGGGGTAAGTCGAGGTGGGTACTGCTTCCAACTCTCAACTGGGACATTTACATCAATTTCACGTCAGAGGTCACTCTCCTGAGAGAGGAAAATTGTGTACTGAAACGCACCATTGAGACTTTACAACGCGCGCCCACTATTGATCAAGCAGCACAGACTGACAGTTTTGAAACAACACAGCCATCCCTAGGAGCGCATATAACATATCCCATCGAAGTAAAAGTCAGCAATCGATTAAAATACCAAAAGAGCAATTGGTAACAAACAGCCAGTACGTCGAGACATTGCTGACAGACAACCTGCCTATTCAAGAAACATCTGGTAACCTGCAAGAAGACAGTTCACAGCCGGATAACTATCAATGGCAGAAAGAACGTGCAAGACGTGCCAGAAACCAGTACTTACAGAGACCACCAACTGACTGCACCCACATAATAATTTGTGACGCTTTGATCGGGAGCATTTACAGTGACCTTGTATCTTCATCACACACCGATATAGCTACAACACTTCCGCTTCCAGGTGCAGGTGTATACAGTTTAACGACAGTTAATGGAAATTAATGCAAACGTTAAACAGATTACAATACACATAGGGATAAACGACACTATGAGAAATCAAAATATCACCATTTCTCAGTTACGAAAACTATTAGACTTATTACGTTGTATAATTTTCCGAATTCTAAAGTTTGTTTTTTCTCCTCCATCATAACACCAAGTTATGGCTCCTAGCGTCGACTAGCCGACATAAACAACAACACCCTAGACTCTAGGGTGTCAAACTCAATAGCTCAGCGGGCCAAGACTGAAATCAGACGTAAGGTTGCAGGCCGTTCAGGATAAACATTCAATAAGCCGAAAATTAAACCTTGTTTAAACATTAATATAAATTACTACAGAAACAGTTTTTAATAATAAAATATCATTGGTATACACATGTTCACTCTTATGTCAGTTTGTCAGAGCATGATGTTTGGCATCTTTTCTTGGCTACAAATTCGTTTATAGAGGGAGTAATGTTTTGTGTCATTGAGATTCTCGTGATGCACTGCAAGTGTTTATCAGTGAGACGACTCCTGTGTGATGTTTTATTAATCTTCACCACAGAAACAGCTGCTCACACAGATATGTGTTACCAAACATGCTCAAGGTTCGAGCCGCATGTAAAACGAAGCCGGGGCATCTCTTCAGGAATGAAACGAGTGACCTTTTCAGGCCCCACACTGTCGTACTTAGCATTTAGTGTCCCATTACACTGCAGCTCTATTAACTCCATCTGCAAATTTACAGGTGCCGTTTCCACATCTATGGCAAATGGGTTACGAAACAGCTTGAAATTACTTTTCTGTGCTTCAAAGTCACTAAAGCGGCTTGCGAACTCGGTGCGAAGTAAGTTAAGTTGTTCAGCAAATTGTGCATTGGGAAATACCATAGAGTTGAATTGGTTTAACATTGCTTGGCAACAAGAAAAGTGAGACAGGTCACAGCCACATTATTTATCTCCACCAATTAGACACACAGATTTACCGCCAATATTATTAAACATATATTCAGCCTCCTAGCGGCTTTCAAAGGCTCTGTTTTTAGAATCAACTTTTCTCTTGGCCATTTTAAAGGCTAGCTTTCATTTTAAAAGATTGTGCATCTACCGACAGACACTTGATTGATATGAGGTTAGCTGCAGGTTTGCCACTTTTTTTTTAACCAAAAGTATCTAGAAATGGTACACACAACATCCATAAATATCTAGATTTCGTTGGAAAGTATCTAGGAAAAATATCCAGATTGAGAAAGTAAGGAATTACATATGTATTGATGTGACTGCCGGTCTCCCTGGCGAAGAATTTACGGCTGTCGCCGTAATCCCGTATATTCTCGTGAGTAACGCAGCTGCACCCGAACCGGCAGCGGTTCGATCCGCGCTGGTAATTTAAGGGGTATGTGAACCGGTCGCTCAGAAAGCAATCGCAAACTACTGAGCATAATCTTGCTAGTACATCAACAGCAGCTGAAAAATCTGATGTTGACTGCAACGTCCTGTAACGGATATGCAACATTTAAAAAAAATTGATGTGACTTACCTATAGAATCATGTCCTCATCTTCACTGATGATGCACTCTCACAAGATGCACTTAGTTTGGATGATGAAGTTGAAGCTTCAGATTCAAAATGACTCTGGTATGCTTTAGCTGTTCCAATTTCTTTTAATACACGATCAGGGAGCTGATAAGTTGAACAGCATTTTCCTGCTCTCATCAGGCCAAATCTTATTGTCAAGATAGCATTTAAGAGGTCAAGTTTCATCCTGTTTCTTAGTTTACATTTTGTATAATTCACAGTACTGAAAACTCTTTCCGCATCAGCATTTGAATGGGGTAGTATCATGGCAGACATCGCATATTCAAAGAGCTTACAGAATGGACTGTTTCCTGAGGCATCTTTAAATTGTCTTACTTCACTCCAAAAAGCTTCAGTTTCTGTTTTGTTTGTCCAGTCAACCAAATTTATTTTGGTTAACTAATATTCTGCTTCCGCCACACTATTATCAGTAGCCCTTAAAAATTTAATAACTTGACAATATTTAGGTATGTCCTTTACTGGCTGAGATATGTTGTTAATAGAAAAGAATGAAATATTTTTCAATACATCTAAATTTTCAAGAAGTCTCTGCTTCAGTTGATTGAATAATGAGACAAGAAAATCTTGACAGCGCTTTCTTAAGTTGTTCTCTTCATTTTCTGTTAACAGTCCTTTTGTTTTTAAACCATCAATTTTTGATTCGATTTGGTATCCTAGGTATGGCTTAGGAGCCAAATAGCTCTCTATAGTGCAAGTGAACAAGTCAGCTTTACAAGTTGGCAATATAAGTCTTTTACCAATTGAGTGAAATAGCAAAATGAGGTCGTCAAGTAATTTAACTTTATCAACATTTTGAGATTCAAATAGTTTATTAACTTTTTGCACTTCACTTAAAATGGGTTGTAAAAAGAGAAGGAATGCCAAATTTTTTTCATCACTGTACATTCCATATAGTATTTCAGCTGTGTAGCATTTTTCACTTTGTCTTGTTATTTCGAAGTGCGTCTTCAACTCCAACCATTGGTTCACAATTACTTCAACAGCTGGTTGAATTGATAACCATCTAGTTTTGCAATATGACAGAATTTTCAGTGGTGGGGAACTATCATTTAATGCTTTATATAAATTGTTATTGCTGTTGTCTGACAGATGATTTGGAGAACCAGTTATGTGTTTCAGCAATAAGGAATTGCAAATTTCTTAGTAAACATTCTGATGAGGCATGTGATAATGCTAGCTGCAAGGAATGACACGGACATTTTATGAGGATTAAAGATGGGATATCTTCCTTAAATTTTATATAAACGCTATGGTTGATATCAACCATTATCGAGGCATTATCTGTACCAGTTGCAGCCAAATTCACGTGAAAAGAATCATAAAGGCGGCATTACAGCAAGCAGTAAGTCGCAGCACAGTGTGTTCACAGTTCAAATAATGACTAATGTTATTATTATAATTTATGCACCGTTTTACTCATTACCAGGGGGTTGCCAGATTGTTGAGCGTTGACCCAAGTCAGTTCAAAGTTTAAATAATGGCAGTTAGCATAATTTACGCGCGTTCAGACCAAACATAAAATGGGTAAATGACACCGAAAGAAAAGTAAAATCTAGAAAGTATTCAAAATATCCGACTCCAAATGAAAAGTATCTAGAATTGCATCCAGCATCCAAACGTCAGAAAACGGTATCCAGATGCCGGCAAAATCCTCTAGATCTGGATATAAAATATCTAGAATGGCAACTATGGTTAGCTGTAGCGGGAAAAGGTGATGTAAAATCCAGGCATTACACTACTTTCATTTTTAATGCGCCAATCCAAAACGAGCATCTGAACGTTGCTAGGTAACTATAAGGACGAACACTAACTCACTATACAACTTTTATTTTCGCTTATTCTGATCGAAGCGAGAACACTCTCATGTAGTATATCAATCGGAAGGCTGCTAATTAGGGAATTTGATTTGCACTTTATATCGTGACAATAAAAAAATATTTTTGCCTAAAATTCTCTCTTGGGCGGAATATATTTTACGTCGTTGAGATTGATTGTACGGCGGGCGGGATGTGGCCCGCGGTTCTTGAGTTTGGCATATGTGCCCTAGTGAAATTATGTAATCAGTATAATGTACATTTCATCAACAACACACTATTCTTCACATCGCAGACAGGCGCGCCAAAGAAACGACTGTACAGAGACCAAATTCACACATCCACATTAGGTAGTAGTTTGCTAGCTAAATATATCAAATACCCAGAAAATGCCCAAAACACACACACACGACGGACATTGATTACTGAAAAACGAGACTCCCAGGCCAGCCGAAATACCCCCATCACCCCAGGTAAACGTCTTCTGTCGTCTGACCCCCGAACTCCTGCCACTGAAGGTGCAAATATGCCACCAAGAATAAATCAACCACTCCTTCCTACCCCCACCTTCAAACAAGAAGGGAATAACTATCAGGAAAACTTCCCTCCCCTCACTTGCAAGGAACCCTCGTTACAAACAGCGGCAAACACGCGCCTCAGTAAATCCACTTTGGCACACCACGCTCACGACAGCAATTAGCCCCATAGCAGACAACAACAGGTTCCGCATCACCAAGTTCACGCCAGCAATGGGCCACATAGAAGACAACAACAGGTTCCGCATCAATGGAGTCCAGAACTTCTATACTTGATGCAATGTAGTCCTGGCACACTGAATTGAGCCTTTATGATGTCCCTACAACACAGGCCTGTGAGATAGAATATGTATTAAAAACTGATCCCTATACGCATTGATACCAGAAACACCTTCCTCCTTGAAATTTAATTGCTTACTGTTTAATGTTTTATTTCCCGTGTTGGATATCCAATTTTAAACAGAAACATTGACTTGTATAGTCATTTATTCATTATTTTGGATAACAGTTGGTTAATTACTAAATTAGCTTGCGAAGTAGTTCTATCAAGTTAAATAGTTGTTGTATGTTCATGCGTTTTAATTCGTTTTGTTCTGTGTTTGCACTATCGTTTTTGGTCTCATTAGTTGAATCGTTACAATATTGTCATTTTCATATCGATTTATATTACTGGGATTTTCTAACTTAATATAATTGTGAGTCTACCTACTCGCCAAATTTAAACATTTCCTTGATGAGGACACAAGGAAAATATTATATTCTTCTCACATATAGACACATTTTGAGTACTGCTCTACATTCCGGGACAGTTGTTCTAATTCAAGCACCAAGTGACTTTACTAACTTCAGAAACGGGCCATGAGATTAATTTATAGCAAACATTTATCTGACAATCCTAGCCTGCATAAACTCCTCCAGTTACTACTACTCCGCAAACGCCTGCTTTTAAGTAAGGTCAAACTAATTAACAAAATCCTATATCGGAATGCCCCAAATTATCTGTGGTCATTGTTTAAATATAATGCTAGTCACAGTAAACGATTAAATATACTACACATTCCAAAGCCTAGGATTGACTTTTACAAAACAAGCTTAACGTACTCTGCAGTTCAGCCGTGGAACAATCTTCCACAAGAAATCAAAGACATCACCAATCCCTATACATATAATCGCAAATTATTTGAACACTATCTCAGTACGGATTACCTTCCCCCTTAATAATAGAAATAATAATAATAATAAAATCATAGTATAACAGCCAGTCCTCTTTTGGTAGACCAGTTTATTCCGCATAGCTAATAATAAATGCCACACCATTATTTAATATTACTCAGTCTTGTAGTATTGATTTTTGCATTTTGCCCATGCCTTTCTCATGCATATATTTTATATTGTTGCTGCTCTCAGTTAACCTTGACTGATGTGTGAATGAAATAATGTATGAAAGTGAGAGACAGAAGGGCAGAATGTTAGACGGGCCTGCGTGCCCAATTCTTAACCCTTTGAAAATAAAGTATGTTCGTTAGTTCGCTCGTTCCTTTATACATACGTAGTTGGTGACTCTAAGTGCTTGATTTTGCACCTTGTCCAGCTCTTGTAGTGTGATTTTTGATGCTGAATACCACGCGGTTGACACGTATTCCAGGTGAGGTCGTATGCTCTGTTGATAAACTTTGCTGTGTATTTCCCCACTGGCTCCCCATGTGGTTCCACTTATTTTCTCAGGATGGCTATTTTCCTTCTGGCTTTTGCTACTCTTTTCTTGATGTGCTTTCTCCACGTCAGCCTGCCATCAAATGTTACTCCAAGGTATGTTGGTTCTTTATCTTCTCTAAGAGTTATTCCGTTTACCTGGTTGATCCCTGCCTTTTGTTTTGGATAGAGGGTAAATAGAGTGGTGCTGAGCTTGTCAGTGTTTATGCTGACACACCATTTATTTGCCCATGCAACAAATGCATCTACAGCTCTTTGTAGCGATCTGGTAGCCACTGATGCATGTTCATTTGTGCTCCGTAGAACCAAGTCATCAGCATACATTGCCGCTTTAATTCCATGCGGTAGATTAGCAACAAGATCATTGATGAAGATTAGAAAAAGTGTGGGGGACAAGACTCCGCCCTGGGGAACACCGTGACGCAGTAGTACTTTCTTTCTCTTTAGTCCGTCTATCTGTACTCGGGCTCTTCTGTTGAGCAAGTATGCTTTCACCCATTTGTAAATCCTTCCATTGACTTTACAGTTTCTCAGTTTCTTCATCAGACCTTCTTTCCAGACTTTGCCAAAGGCTTTCTTCAGATTTATCCATGCACCAAATACCAGCTTCTTCTCTTGGAATGCATCCTCTTGAGAAAGGTACTCTGTCTCATCTTCCGTAGAGTAGCACTGCCTAAAGCCAGCTTGATGTGGCACAAGGATGTTTTCACTGTCAATGTACCATTGCATTCTGTGATTGATGATGCGCTCATTCTTTTGCAGAGACAGCTAGTGAGGCTAATTGGTATGTATCTGGAGGCAATGGAACTATCTTTCCCTGATTTTAGGAGGGGTGTCATGATTGCTTCTCTCCAGGCTTGTGAAACACTGCCTAAGGTCCAGCTGTTATTGAAGACCTGCAACAGCTTTGCTTTGGCCTCTGTTCCTAGGTTCTTGATCATTTCATTGGAGATACCATCAGATCCTGGAGACTTTCTCATTTTCAGTTTCGATATGGCTAGCTCCAGTTCGCTGATTGTTAAAGGAGCCTCCAGAACCGCATGTACTGTTTCATTTTGTCCTTATGTTGCCATTTCTTTTGAATCTCTTGTTGTTTCTCTGGACTAATGTCGATATTGTTATCTTGTGCGAATGAGTCCGCAAAATGGTCAGCTGCTTGCTTTCCTGTTAAGATGTTTCCGTCTTTATGTAGTGCAATTTTTGAGTTTCTCCCTGTGCCCTCATTGTTAAGTTGTTTTGTTAGCTTCCACAATTTCCTCGTGTCTCTTTCAAAGTTCAGAGACTCTGTTTTCTCCTGCCAGCTTTTCCGTCTAGCCTGCAGCTTGGCCCTTTAAAATTTGGCTTTTGCGTGCTGGTATTTATTGTGGTGCTCTCGGCTGGGTTTGGCCTCTGCTTGCTTTCTTCACACTTCCACATCATTATGCAACTATTCCAGTTCACTACTCCAGTAGAGTTTATAATGTTCACCGGCTCCTCTTGGTACTGTTTCTTGTGCTGCCTGTAGTATGCATTTCCCAAATCTTCAACTACTTTATTTATGTCTTTCTCAGTGTTCAGGTTTCTAACCAGTATGCTGGTGCGATGCTTGTACATTGCCCAGTCTGCTTTCTTGTAGTTCCACCTCGAGAGGGTGCTGCTTTCACTTTCAAGCTCATTTTCTACAGTTAGAAAGACTAGCCGATGGTCACTGCCACCAAGTTGTTCCCAACAATTCGTGTAATGTTCCACTCCAGGTCTGGTGAATGAAAAGCCAGGTCAGGTTTAGTTGTAGTGTGCCATGATCTCGAGTAGAAAGTATGTGGGTCGGACGGCTTGTTAATCAAGATGAATCCATGTCTATAGAGTAAAGATGACCAGTCATGCCCATGGAGGAAGGTTGACTAGTCATGTCCATGGAACGAAGGAACGAACGAACGAACGAACAAACAATCTTTATTTTCAAAGGGTTAAGAAGTGGGCACGTAGGCCCGTCTGACATTCTGCCTTTTTCTCTATTTCCTTTCATACATTATTTCATTCAACATCACTTATGAAGCAAATCTTTGACAACAAAAGAACAATAAGCATTAAAACACATGAAAAATAATCAATGATACATGACTCCATGAGACAATGTTCAACATGTGCATTATATTTACCTAAGGAAGATGTAACGTGCCATACATTTGGGAATGTTTATTGGCTAGTTGTCGTTTGAGATAATTTACGATTATTATTGTGTATGTGTGGGTTTTTTTTTAATGTGGGCTTGTAGTCTGTACTGAGGTAGTGTTCAAACAGGTTGCGAATGTATGTATAATGATTGGTGGTGTCTTTGATTTCTTGTGGAAGATTGTTCCACAACTTAGCGGCAGAGTATGCCAAACTTATTTTATATAAGTCTATCCTAGGTTTAGGGACATGAAGTATATTTAGTCATTCGCTATGTCTTGCGTTATATTTAAAAAATGGCCAAAGGTAGCTTGGGGCATTTTGAAATAGGATTTTGTGAATTATTTTAGCCTTATTAAAAAGTAGGCGTTTATGAAGTGGCAGTAACTGAAGACGTTTATATAGGTTAGAATTGTCGGTAAGCTTCTCGCATTAATTAAAAGCACCACCCTTTTCTGGAGTGACGTTTTGTTATTGATTTGGAGCATCCATCAATATGTATATCAATATAATCAATATGTATGTGGGAAGTATAGAATATCTTTCTTGTGTTTTCGTCAAGGAAATTTTTAATTTTGGCAAGTTGGTATACTTCTTTGGCTATTTGTTTAACGAGAGCATGAACACGGGAGTTAAAGGTTAGATTTTGATCAACGATGAGACCCGGGGCCTTGTGCTCGGTTGCACTTTCTATAGGCGTGCTATCAATGTGCAACGGAAGAGTTCTCTGCGAGCTTAGAGTGTGAAGTCTTTGCTTGGTTGCTATTAACGTAGATTTTGTTTTAGAAATGTTAATTTGCATGCGGTTTGCATGACTCAAGTTAACTACACTATTTATTTCCTGTTGCAAGGATGATTCTAGCACATTACAATCAATAGCGTTTGTATATAATGTGCAGTCGTCTGTAAATAGATCGCAGGACGACGAAAGATATAAGGGAAGACCATTTATATAAATTGCAAAGAACAGAGGGCCAAGTATAGACCCCTGAGGTACTCCAATATTAATTTTAATAGCTTGAGATAAAGATCCATTGTGTGATATTGTTTTCTGTCTAATAAAAATGATTTTATTAATGTCGCTATATTAAAGCTTACTTTCATTGTTTCTAGTTGTTTTTTTTTTACTTAGAATAGTATGATCTATCATATCGAATGCTTTTCTAAAGTCTATAAACACCGCTCCACATAGAGTATTGTTGTTTACATTGTGATGCCAGTTTTCTATCATTTTTGTTAGGGCCTATGACAAGAATGTTTTGGCCGAAATCCCGACTGACTGTCAGCTATTAGTTTGTAGCGAACTAAGTGTTCTAGTGTTATTTTGTGAATGTGCTTTTCTTGTGTTTTGGATAGTGAGGATAATATGGAAATTGGCCTATAGTTACTCATGAGACAATCGTCTAATAAACCAGCCTTTAAATGAGGACACACTTTAGCGATTTTAAAGGCTGATGGGAAGTTACCTTTGGTGAGACATTGATTATATGTAAAAGTTAGTGACTCGCAGATCGCCGGTGCAGCATGGCGAAGGATCCGATTACTGATTCCATCTAGTCCTGATGAGTTATTGTTTTTTTAGATTACTGAGATGAGTAAATACTTCAATGGTCGTCATTAGCGGTATGTTAGAGGGAATGTCTCTATAGCTTTTGTTCTCACAAAATTATGATAATAAAGATATGTCATGATGAGAATTTGGTATTGCAGCCTTCAGTTGGTTTATGTCGGATTGAAAGAAACTACTGAATTGATCACATGTAACCTGATTTGATGGTAATGATTGTGGTGACTTGTGTTTGTTTGTCAAGGTGTTAATTGCTTTCCATATATCTTTAGTGTTGGTTTTATCTATTATTAAGTTCTTAAAATAGTTTTTCTTTTCCTTTCGAATAACATATTGAACTTTGTTTCTCAGACTAAGGTACGTGGAGAGATCTCTATTTTTATGTGCCCCGTCCTGGTCTCTCATAATTTCAACTACTCCTGGGTGATCCATGGGGTCTTAGTGTAATGTTTAACTCGAACTTCCTTAAATGGAACATGCTTATTGAATACACTTAGAAAGGTCTTCAGTCAGTGGTCCAGCGCATCATCTGGGTCAGGAAACTATTAATTATAGACCAGAGATTAGTTGAGCAAATATTGTAAAAATTACATCTTGACTTAAATTTTTATAATTTCTATATTTTATACTTATGTGTTTGCGTTTCGGAGTTTTGGTACCTCTTTTCGACCACGTGCAACATACTGGGTTGTGATTGCTCATTCCATTAATAGGTACAGTACATTATGTGATGTTGTCAGCACATGTAGTATAAATGTTATCTATAAGTGTTACAGATTATTTTATTATTCTAGTGGCTTGTTTGACTAACTGTTGGAAGTTATATGATGTTTGCCCATGTTTTGTTTGATTTGTTAGTATCTATGTTGAAGTCTCCAAGCAGTATGATTTGTCTCGTATTAGTAAAGACTACATCCATCATAGTGATGAATTTTTCATACCAGATGTTTCCTGCACTGGGATTTCGATAAAAATAGCCAACTACTAATGGTATGCGATTTTTAAGTTTAACCTCAAGCCATACACACTCAATCTCACTGGTTTCAAAATCTAGCCTGCGGTGGACGTTAAGCGAATTAGAAATATAAACTGCAATACCCGCCTCTTGTTTCTGATAAGGATCTCTTCTAATAACTTTAAAACCTCTGATAGTGATGTCATCATCTGAGATGCTACCATTTAATCGACTTTCACTAACGCCGAAAAAGTGTGATTAAGTATAAGTGATAGTTCGGGCAGCTTCTGTAATAGATGGCAGATATTTAGATGCCCGACTCTGAGCCCATTTTTACTGAGCCAGTGTTCATACTTATTAGACATTTCCATATCCATAGATGAAAGATGACGAGTAATGTCCGTAGAGGAAAGATGACCTGTCATGTCCATAGGGCAACGACGATCAGTCGTGTCAAGATAACAAAGATGGC
Source organism: Cepaea nemoralis (assembly GCA_014155875.1). Taxonomy (NCBI): domain Eukaryota; kingdom Metazoa; phylum Mollusca; class Gastropoda; order Stylommatophora; family Helicidae; genus Cepaea; species Cepaea nemoralis. The sequence continues at coordinate 217,435 of JACEFZ010023415.1, forward strand.
GATCTAGACATAGTCCCAGCCATTTTACTAGTGGTGTGCTTCATCATAACCTGGTTACATTCTAACAAAACTCTTCGCAGACGTGGAGATGAGGTGCTGGTCTTGCACATTCCTAGGTATTTTTAAGCTTCCAGGGGTAGGGTAGTTCTACAGCACAGTCCCCGTGGTGAGGAAATTTCTGTACTGCACCGAGGAGAATAGCCTCTATTCTTCTTCTTCTTCGTCTTCTTCTTCGTCTTCTTCTTCTTCTTCTTCTTCTTCTTCTTCTTCTTCTTCTTCTTCTTCTTCTTCTTCTTCTTCTTCTTCTTCTTCTTCTTCTACTACTTCTTCTTCTTCTTCGATCAACGTTTGGTCTGCGTCTATTCCAGCATTAATTACAAACGAGATAGTGCATTGCATCAATTGTAGTGCGTAGATGTCCTTTTCTATTACCGCGTTACTTAGGTCAACATCTTCCGACGTCTACGGTTGAGGTTTCTTATCTGGATTCCTCCTCCGATAGACAGATTGCCTTTCCGGGCTTGTGGTCTCTGCCTAAACATCAGCTTTACCCCGACAGCCACAAGTCCATTTTAGCGATCATGTGACCTGAACGCCAATACACCGGCCTTTAGAGTTAAACCTCAGTCTTCCATATGATCACAGACAAACAACAGCAAAAGCCACAACGATTCAAATAAGATAACCTAACTGCACGCGAAAACATTTAAAATCTTGTGACCCAGACAAGCCTGGGTAGGATAGGTTAGAAAGCTAAGTGGGTAAGCAGACAGGTAGGTAGATAGGTGAGCACGCAGGCAGATTGGGAGGTAGGTAGTTAGTTAGGTAGGTAGACATGGCTGGGCGATACACGGTCAGACAAACACGCGGACCACGGATAGACAGAAAGACACAGGCAAAGGCGGACACACACACACACACACACACACACACACACACACACACACACACACACACACACACACACAGAGGTAGATCGGTAAATAGACAGACTGGCAATAAGGTAGAAAGACAGGCAGGCAGACAGACGTGATAGCAATAAAATTGCTGCCAGAATGTCGATAAAATCACTCAATATTGTATAACTAATCAGGCTGTACATCGGTCAGGCCAGTTGCACTTCAGCGTTGACTTTTCCTTCAGAACGCTATGACAAACTTAATTCATTCATTCATTCATTCATTCATTCATTCATTCATTCATTCAATAGCATGTCCTTTGCAGAACCTCGCTCCCATAACAACCTTCCGGAAAACCTCTCCATCATACATAAGATGTCTCGCGTCCGATACACCCATCTGGAGATCATCCGCCACATCCTTCACCCATCTTCTCTTTGGCCTTCCCCTTCCTCTCTAAATATACACATATTCGCACAGTAATGTCAATTATCTACCACGGTAATTTTAAGCTGACTAACATGTCTTTCTGTTTACACAATTCTTTTTTTTCTTTTTTTTTTTTGCGCAATTAAGTCAGCTTAAAATTACCGTGGTAGATAATTGACATTACTGTGCGAATATGTGTATATTTCAACTTGAAGGATTTATCTAGTTAATTCACGTAAGTTGTGTGATTTCTGCAGTATGTACCTGACGAGATGCAGCGAAATATGCCAGGCAATAAATCGTGCAATCTATTGTTTGTGTCTTCGTTATTCAAATTCACTACGGGGAAACATTGTTTTGAATATATTTCTTTCTCCATAGTGGTTTTATCTGTATGCATTATCTTTGTTTTTGCTATGTTAAAGATATAAGTTGTGATTTTCACTATACAATTGGGTTGAGGCTAGTAGGTTTTCTATACCAGTCTGTGTTGTGGATAGCAAAACTGTATCATCAGCATACCGAATCTCTGGTATGTCATCACCACCAATATTTAGGGCATCATGTAGCTCCCTGTTTATATCATCTCTTACATTTCTCATTATATTTTCGGCGTACAGATTAAACATATAGAGGGGCAGAACACACCCCTGACGGACTCCTTGCTTGATGTCAAACCAGTCTGATGTCTCGCCATCTATTCTAACCATATTCCTCATGATTTCTCAAAGTTTCTGATGTTGTACACAATCAAATGCCTTTGAATAATCCACAAAACATGAGAATAGGTTTACATTAAATTCGTTGCACTTCTCTATTATTAAACGCATATTGAGAATGTGATCTCTTGTTCCTCTTCCTTGTCTAAATCCAGCTTGAACCACATTAATTTCTTCTTCCATTTTCTTACGAAGTCTTCCCATTATGATTTTTAGTAGAATTTTACTTGCATGACTGATCAGAGGAACAGTTCTATAGTTGGTGCATAGTTTCAGGTTGCCCTTTTTTGGTTTTGGAATGAAGAAAGTTCTCTTCCAATCTTTTGGCCATATACCATATCCATATCTTTTTACATAATGCGTGATAGATGTGTATGCTTTCTTCTCCTCTCGCTTTAATTAGTTCAGCTGGTATCTCATGATATCCAGGTGATTTACCATTCTTCAGGTTCTGCAATTTCGTCTAATGGGGGTTCAGGTTCTGTCTCTGCTGTCCTTGGCTCATTTATCTCATTCATATCCTCACTGTCACTTATATCATACATTCCACTGCAGTACTCCTGCCATCTTTCTAGAATTTGTCTAGATTCTGTTAAGGTATTTCCCATCTTGTCACAGATAATATTCAGTTGAGGTTGAACATTTCTTGTCAATAACTTCCTTTCTTTGAACATTTCGTAATCTCTTCCAGTCTTATGATATTGCTCTATTCTGGTACAGCAATCTTGTATATATTGATTTTTGTCCTTTCTTGTGTTCTTTCTTATTTCTAGAGTTAAAGATTTATACTTCATCCTGCTGTTATCGGATTCACCTCCTTTCTGTTTCAGTTCCCTTCGTTGTTTTATTAATTCTAACGTGTCTGATGTAATCCATGGCTTAAGTTGCTTTTTCTTGGTCGGAATGAAATCTTTGGCTGCAGTTATCAAGATATCTCTAGCTTGTACTGCCAGTTCATCAGGTGTCATTTCCTCTTGTACAGACATCAAGACCCCCAAAACGATTCCTAACTTCTAAGTTGTATGCATCTGGTATTTTTGTGAGAAGATCAAAGCGAAGTGGCCTTGGTCCTCGGGTAAGCTTTTTGAGTTTTAATTTCAGATCACCTTCTAATAACTGATGGTCTGTATCACAGTCTGCACTTCGTGGGGTTTTTGCACATGTTATGCTTGATCTCCATCTTCTTTGTATTAAAATATAATCTATCTGATTTTTGGTAATACTGTCCGGGGACTTCCATGTGAAGAGTCTTCTTGGATGTTGTTTAAAAAGTGTGTTGACTACCATTAACTCGTTTTCTGTGCAAACTTCAATTAATTTGTCACCTGCATCATTTCTGTTTCCCAATCCATATTTTCCTAAAACGTGTCTCTTATTTTCAGCTCTTCCTGTACCTACTTTTGCATTAAAATCTCCTAATATTATTGCTATATCATTATAACCAATCTTATTTAATGTGTCTTGCAGTGTGTTGTAAGAATCTTCAATTTCGTCCTGCACTTCTGTTGAAGTAGGTGCATATATCTGAACGAGTGTTGTGTTTTTTGGACGGCCTTTAAGTCTAATAGTGAGGATTCTATCACTAATTGGGTTATATCCCAGTAAAGCTTTTGCAGTTGTTTTATCTAAACAAAATGTCGTTGCTTCCTGTATCGCATTCATATCCTCACTGTCACTCATATCATACATTCCACCTGGATGTGATGAGATCCCAGCTGAGCGTAAATTTGCTTTCTGTCAGCTCTGTCCAAACCAGAGCAATGTTTAATTAATATAGCCAAAGTTTTCATTCTCCGAAGTATGATGCTATTTAACGAGCCAGTTTTCTTCGATGATTAGATCTTACAGAAGTTCAACATTTATCTTCGTTTTGGTCGACTGAATTGTTAAGAATATTCCTGTAACATTTAAGTTTTACAACCCCGATTCTCTTCTTTAGTGCTTGTGAAATTGTCCATAACTGACATTCAAACGATAACACAGGAAAGGTGCGTGTTATTTGTTGTTTTACAAAGGATTCGTCATTTTCGCTCAAGACGTAGCTCAAATTTATTGTTTTTGCCTTTTCAGTGCATAAATTTGTGTTCTTGTTTGTTTTGTTTCTGATTTCATTGCTTTCCTGCCCATCATATTAAATTTTATTTAGCTTTGGCAGTGCCATTTGGCATACCAATTGTTTTCTCGTCACAAAAGGAAGCGCCAAACTGTCTTTCAGCGCAAGTTGTAACCAAAGACAATAAAGATTGAAACATTGTCATGTATTAATCTTGTTTGTTCTTTTGTTGTCTTAAGTATTCAGTTGCTAGCAGTTTGTCTTTAGTAGCATTGTGATTGATTGGCGACTAGAGCGCTGAAGCGGTAAAACAAGATTGACTGGTCGTTGTGATATCACATTGATGTGACCTTCATGCATCCTCGTGCTCAAGGTCAAGGTGTCTGCAATGCTCTGTGTCCTTCGTGCTGGTCGAGTTATGCCTCTTCTGCCAGGAACCATGGCTTCCATCACTGTTCTCTTTAAGTCATTTGGTGTTTAATATGGCCACAGTAATTTAGAAACATTATACTGTTTCCGAACCAGGTTTATTCAATGTTTAGGTCTTGTAAAATTTTAATATTTTTCTTTTTCTCGGTCCACGTAGTAATACAAAATAAATTGTCGTGATTATCAATAAATTAGAGATACTGTTATGTCAAACAAAAATACAACACCTCATCTCTACTCTCTTCTTTTCTTCTTCCTCTTGTACCTTGCGGTGTCGAGGTGAAATATGAACAGTGGGAGAGACCCCGTTTATGGGCTTTATGTATCGAGATTCCCATGGACTCTTTCTATTCCCTCTGTCCATCGTTTTCGTGGTCGGCCTCTTCTTCTGCTTCCATTTGGTTTGTACATCATTACTTGTTGTGGTATACTGTTAGTTTGTAACCAAGTTACATGACCAAACCATCTGACTTGCTGCCTTCTAATAAAATCTAGTGCTGCTATAATCCCAACTTTATTCCTGATTTTCTCTCTTCTTGATACAGAAAGTATTCTTCTCAGGAGTCTCATTTCAGTTGTTGTGATTTTTCTTTTCTCTTGTTCTGTTATTGTCCAGGTTTGGCATTGGTAGCATAAAGTTGGTAAGAAGATTGTGAAGCTACAGTAATTAAAATAAAAGTCAGTAAATGGCCCTTTAACAAGCCCTACGGTGCTAGACCTATATTTGTAAAGACCAGTCGGTACTCACTGGGTGATGTGGTCAGTATCAGCCTTTACTTCCCAAGACTCTCCTGGTACACGTTGTTGGCTGGGTCAACCCATCAGCCCAGGTCTCTTTTAACAATTGCTTCGATGCAGATTCAAACCCAGGCATACAGGGCCGGCAGGTGAGTGACTAACCACTATGCCACTGCATCCCAGTATTTGTAATATCAAGATTATGTCTACAATGTAATTACATTCTTGTCACAGCAAATCAACTTTTAAATGGCAATAGGTATCTTAGAATACAAAATATTCAAGTGTGGATTTCAAAAGTAAAAATTTAAAGAATTGCAATTTAAAAACGACACCATACAAAACACTGAAAAAATACAAAATGACCCTATGGAGCATAAGTTAAACATAAAATTTACACAAAATAAGTAGTCATATTACAAGACTTGACAGGTAATAAATTATACAATTCTATACCAGGCTGTTTTGGCAAAACAATAGTTAGTTGTGTATTTATCAGAGATTATATTAAAATAACAACCATGCACCTTCAGCAAAGGTATGGTAAGTAAAAGACTCTCTGCGCACATGGTGCCAGACCCATATTCTTATAGAGCAATCAGCGCTCAGTGTGTGATGTGGTCAGTATCACATCAATCACCTTTATTTCCCAAGACATCTTCTGGTACCTGTTCTATGCTGAGTCAGTTGGGGAGCCCAGGTCAATGAAACAATTTCGAACCTGCTATGATGCAGAAATATTCAGACAGAAACATAGAAGATATGGAAGGAATCAACATTGGGGGACGATACATCAATAACATTAGATATGCCGATGATACAGTCTTGATTGCAGACAATGAACAGGACCTGCAACATTTAGTAGATGCGGTTGTTGCACACAGTAAACAACTAGAGTTAGAATTGAATTGTAAGAAGACACAGATTATGGTCGTCACTAGGAAGGAAGAAGTACCACAATGTAATATACAAGTAAATGGGCATATTCTTAAACAGGTTAATCGGTACAGCTATCTCGGAACAGTCATAACATCTGATGGGAGATGCCTTGAAGAGATTAGAACAAGAATTGCGATGGCGACATACAACACCAAAATGTGATATTGCAATAGAAGGGGAAAATACTTAATCATGTAAATAGATTCAAATACATCGGGACAATCATACCAAGACATGGAAAATCCATGGCGCAGATTAAGAGCCGACTTAGTCAAACAAAGTTACATTTCAGAAGATGAAAAGTATCCTGTGTAATAACTCACTTCCATTAAATGTCAGAAAGAAAGTACTGAAATTATATGTGGAAAACATCCTGCTGTATTGCAGTGAATCATGGAACATGTACAAATTAGGACGAGCATGTAGGCAGCAGAGATGTGGTTCCTGAGACGAATGTTGCGAATACCGCGGACTGCCAAAGTAACTAAGAACGTCTGCCTAAAACAGGATCATACATTTAGAACACGATACGCTCCTTTACGAAAGAGTCAAAATCAATCTTCATTGATCATTCTTCTTCTTTTGGTCGCTTGAAATGTGTCTATATCTGCAATGTTATCTCTTGTGTGAAATGTGTCTATATCTGCAATAATTTATTCCGGAGGGGATACACATGGAAAAGGTGTAGGAATAATATTAGATGGGGGGAAAAAAACAGCCAAATCAATTAATGGATACTGGTGTATTTCAGACAGAGTTGTAATGGTCAACATCAAAGGCAAACCAATAGATATAAATATCATACAAGTATATGCACCAACAACAAGCAGTTGTGATGAAGAAATACAACACTTTTACGACTAAATAGACATGGTGATGGCTCAAATTGGATCACAAGAAATAAAAATAATACTTGGAGACTTTAATGCAAAAGTAGGAAAGGGGGGAAATGGAGGATGTAGTGAGGAATTATGGTTTAGGTACAAGAAATAAAAGAGGAGAAAAACTAATAGAATGGGCAAATATCAATGATATTATAATTGGGAACACATAGTTTAAACACCAGAAAAGACGACTATACACATGGAAAAGCTCTGATAAGAAAATACGCAACCAAATTGACTACATACTTATTAATAATAGATTTAGAAATGCTTTAATTAATGTACAGACAATGCCTGGTGCTGACTGTAATAGTGATCATATACTACTATGCGGACAAATAAAAGTAAGATTAAAGAGAGAAATGGTTAAGAATGTGAGACTTAATAAAGAGATTCTGAAACTAGATAAAGAAATTAAAGAACAATACAAAGTGACTGTGGAAAAATAGGTACAATGCAATAGTTAAAATTCATTCATCATTCATTCAGTCGGTGGCGTCACTGGGGTTGGTGTCACCCAGTGCGGTAAACTCTTGGTGTCACCCCTCTAGACTTTCACCATGGTCTTCTTCCGAGTGTTCCTGTACCATATATAATCGCATATAGTAATGTTTGTAAAATAAGTCAAAATGTTAATAAGGACATAAGAAAGAAAACAAATTGAACAATATAACTTCAATACTTCAGGTAAAACATAAATAAAGAACTTCGACAAACTCGGACAAAGTTAAATTTTTGTTATTTTGCTATGTCTGCTTTGTCAAATTTGCAATTTTTTTATTTTGGTGTCATCCCTTGATGGTGTCACCCGGTGCGGCCCGCACCCCCCGCACCCCCCTAGTGACGGCTCCGCACCCCCCTAGTGACGCCCCTGCATTCAGTAGCATGTCCTTTGCAGAACCTCGCTCCCATAACAACCTTACGGAAAACTTCTCGATCACAAGCAAGATGTCCCGCGTCTGATACACCCATCTGGAGATCATCCGCCACATTCTGCACCCATCTTCTCTTTGGCCTTCCTCTTCCTCTCTTCCCAGGCATATACCCTTCCATTATTGTTCTCTCCAAACTGTCGTGACGTTTCCAGTGACCAAAATACTTCAATTTTCTTTGTTTTATCGTCTTTAATAGCCATCCCTCCTCAATATTCAACTCTTGAAGTATGGATGCATTTGTTCTTTTCTTTACCCAAGATATTCTTAGAACTCGTCTATAACATTTATATTCAAAGGCATGTATGCGCTGTTCAGCTTGTTTAGTAAGTGTCCATGTCTCACAGGCGTATGTTGCAATGGGAAAGATGCATGCTCTTAAAAATCTAATTTTTGTAGTTCTGTCTGTCCCACACCATAATTTATTCATCTGTTTTAGTCTTTGAAGAGCAATGGATAGTCGCCGTTTAATTTCTTTCATTGTGTCACCATTATTGGTAATCAATGACCCAAGATATTCAAAATTTTCCACCACCTCCAATTTTCTCCCATTAATGTATATTTCTTTCTCCATAGTAGTTTTATCTGTATGCATTATCTTAGTTTTTGCTATGTTAAGATATAAGTTATGATTTTCACTATTCAATTGTGTTGAGGCTATTAGGTTTTCTATGCCATTCTGTGTTGTGGATAGTAATACTGTATCATCAGCATATCGAATCTCTGGTATGTCATGACCGCCGATATTTAGGGCATCATATGGCTCCCTGTTTATATCATCTCTTACATTTCTCATTATATTTTCGGCATACAGGTTAAACAAATAGGGTGACAGCACGCAGCCCTGACGGACTCCTTGCTTGATGTCAAACCAATCTGATGTCTCGCCATCTATTCTAACTGCTGCTTGTTGGTCTATATATAGCATTTTTATGAGATGTACTACATGTGAAGGAAAGCCCATATTCCTCATGATTTCCCAAAGTTTCTGATGCTGTACACAGTCAAATGCCTTTGAATAATCCACAAAACATGAGAATAGGTTTACATTAAATTCTTTGCACTTCTCTATTATTAAACGCATGTTGAATATGTGATCTCTTGTTCCTTTTCCTTGTCTAAATCCAGCTTGAACTACGTTAATCTCTTCTTCCATTTTCTTACTAAGTCTTCGCATTATGACTTTTAGTAGAATTTTACTTCAAGTATGAATACTTGCATGACTTATCAGGGCAACAGTTCTATAGTTGGTGCATAATTTCAGGTTGCCCTTTTTTGGTATTGGAATGAAGATAGTTCTCTTCCAATCTTTTGGCCATATACCATATTTCCAAATCTTTGTACATAATGCATGATATATGTGTATGCTTTCTTCTCCTCCTGCTTTAATTAGTTCAGCTGGTATCTCATCACATCCAGGTGATTTACCATTCTTCAGGTTCCTTATAGCCCAAGCAATTTCATCTAATGAGGGTTCAGGTTCTGTCTCTGCTGTCATTGGCTCATGTATCTCATTCATATCCTCACTGTCACTCATATCATACATTCCACTGCAGTACTCCTGCCATCTTTCTAGAATTTGTCTAGATTCTGTTAAGGTATTTCCCATCTTGTCACAGATAATATTCAGTTGAGGTTGAACATTTCTTGTCAATAACTTCATTTCCTTGAACATTTCATAATCTCTTCCAGCCTTATGATATTGCTCTATTCTGGTACAGCAATCTTGTATATATTGATTTTTGTCCTTTCTTGTGTTCTTTCTTATTTCTCGAGTTAAAGATTTATATTTCACCCTGCTATCGGATTCATCTCCTTTCTGTTTCAGCTCCCTTCTTTGTTTTATTAATTCTAACGTGTCTGATGTAATCCATGGCTTAAGTTGCTTTTTCTTGGTCGGAATGAAATCTTTGGCTGCAGTTATCAAGATATCTCTAGCTTGTACTGCCAGTTCATCAGGTTTCATTTCTTCTTGTACAGACATCAAGACCCCAAAGCGATTCCTAACTTCTATGTTGTATGCGTCCGGTATTTTTGTGAGATCAAAACGAAGTGGCCTTGGTCCTCGGGTAAGATTTTTGAGTTTTAATTTCATATCTGCTTCTAATAACTGATGATCTGTATCACAGTCTGCACTTCGTAGGGTTTTTGCAGATGTTATGCTTGATCTCCATCTTCTTTGTATTAAAATATAATCTATCTGATTTTTGGTAAAACTGTCTGGAGACTTCCATGTGTAGAGTCTTCTTGGATGTTGTTTAAAAAGTGTGTTGGCTATCGTTAACTCATTTTCTGTGCAAAATTCAATTAATTTGTCACCTGCATCATTTCTATTTCCTAGTCCAAATTTTCCTAAAACGTGTCTCTCATTTTCATCGCTTCCTGCACCTACTTTTGCATTAAAATCTCCTAATATTATTGCTATATCATTATGACCAATCTTATTTAATGTGTCTTGGAGTGTGTTGTAAAAATCTTCAATTTCGTCCTCCTCTGCTGTTGAAGTAAGTGCATATATCTGTATGAGGGTTGTGTTTTTTGGACGGCCTATAAGTCTAATAGTTAAAATACAGAGTATTAATGAACAATATGAAATGTTAAGGGGCTCCATTGATCAAACTAGCAAAGAAATATTACCAGAGAGAAGCCAAATAGCTAAGAAAAAATGGATGAATACAGAAATCTTAATGTTGATGGGCAAAAGAAAACAGAGTAAAAATGACAAACAAGAATACGCTAAGATAACTAAATAAATAAAAGATAAATGTGTGAAAGCAAAAGAAAGTTGGTTACACGAACAGTGCAAAAAAACAATTAAATTCCATTAAAGATGCAAAAGATATGCACAGACAAATCAGTGAGCTCACGGGAAGAAAAATAAGAATAAATACAGGGTGTTTGAAATCAAAAACAGGAAAGATATTATTGGAGGAAGGTGCTATAATGAAGAGGTGGAATGAGTATATAAGAGAATTATATGATGGAGAAAGGGAAGAATTAACAGAAGAAAGTAACTTAGAAGGCCCACCTATTCTAAAAGAAGAAGTCGCTGACGCTATAAAACATATGAAGAAAGGAAAAACAGCTGGACCAGATGAAATCACAATAGAAGAATTAGAAGTATTAGGAGAATTTGGAGTAGATATATTAACCAAAATGTTGAATGATATTTACAGCAGTGGATATTTACCGAGCGATATGCTGAAATCTGTATTTATAGCTATACCAAAAAGACCAGGAGCAATTGAATGTGAAGATTTTCGTACAATTAATCTCATAAACCATATCACTAAGCTTCTACTCAGAATCATAATGAGAAGAACCAGAAAAAAATAATAAAAATCGAAATTCGTGAAGAACAGTATGTATTTGTGGAGGGAAGGGCACTAACAATGCAATATATACATTACGTACACTAATAGAAAGGTCAATAGAGAAATAGAAAGACATATATTTGTGCTTCATAGATTATACTAAGGCATTTGATAAAGTAAAACATGATGAACTGATTAAAATGTTAGAAGATATCAACATTGATGGGAAAGATTTAAGAATAATAAAGAATATTTACTGGAACCAAGTAGCAGCAATTAAAATGGGAAATAAAGAGGGTAGTTACGAACAGATAAAGCTAGGAGTACGACAGGGGTGTGTTTTGTCACCAGATCTCTTCTCCCTATATAGCGAAGTAATAATGAGAGAGATCAAAGAGAAGCCAGGAATACTAGTTGGAGGTTATAATATAAATAATATACGCTATGCAGATGACACAGTATTGTTGGCGGATAATTCAACAGACCTACAACAATTGTTGGACATTGTAGTAACAGAGAGTGCAAGGAAAGGACTCTCCTTGAATATCAAGAAAACAGTAACAATGGTGATATCAAAGAAAATGGTGACACCAAAATGTGACATAGAAATAGAAGGGAAAATTCTTAACCAAGTGGATAATTTTAAATACCTAGGGGCATTTATAACATCAGATGGAAGATGTACAACAGAGATTAAGAGCAGAATAGGGCAAGCAAAGGCCGCATTTCAGAAAATGAAGAGTATCTTATGCAATAAGTCACTATCACTGAATGTAAGAAAGAGAGTGCTGAAATGCTATGTAGAACCAGTTTTGCTGTATGGCAGTGAATCTTGGAATGTAAATGAACAAATTAAGAAGAAATTAGAAGCAACAGAGATGTGGTTCCTGAGACGAATGTTGCGAATTCCTTGGACTGCCAGAGTAACTAACAACGACTGCCTGATACAGGCTAATGAAACTAGAACATTATATACAACAATAAGGAAGAGACAAACATCTTTCTTCGGTCATGTGATGAGAAGAGAGGCATTGGAGAACATCGTGACAACTGGAAAGATCGAGGGGAAGAGAGGCAGAGGCAGACCAAGAGAAATGATGCTGGATGGATTGAGACGGTGGCATGGAGGAATATCATCAGCAGAGTTGATCCAGATCACCAAAGACCGAGATCTGTGGAGGGCCATAAACGCCGACGCCAGCTGGCAGGACACTTGATGATGATCTGCAATGTAGTCTGTTGTATGTAATTTGTCTATATCTGCGATTTTGTCTCTTGTATTAAATGTGTCCATATCTGAAATGTTGTCTCTTGTATGACATGTATCTATATCTGCAATGTTGTCGCTTTTATTAAATTTGCCTATATCTGCGATGTTGTCTCTTGTATGAAATGCGCCTATATCTGCTATGTTGCCTCTTGTATGAAATTTGTCTATATCTGCAATGTTCTCTCTCTCTCTCTCTCTCTCTCTCTCTCTCTCTCTCTCTCTCTCTCTCTCTCTCTCTCTCTCTCTCTCTCTCTCTCTCTCTCTCTCTGGTCACGTAAAGAGAAGATAGGAGAACATCGTGACAGATGGAAAGATCAGTGGTAACAGATGTAAGGTCAGGCGGGTCTTCCAGTCCATCTGCCGATGTTGTCAACCAACATGTGACGTTGTTGTTGTAGTAGTAAGTAATATTGTGTCAGATCTCAGTCGGATATGACTGAGCTACCGTATGACAGTAGACGGTACTACCTGCTTTCTGTTAGCGCCGAACGTTGGGCGGCACTTACCAAACCCGACACCCCACATTGTGCCAATGGTTTCAGGCAGAAGAGCGCAATTGGGAGGGTACAAGCCTTACCCTGATGCGAGGAAATGGAACCTAATGACAAAGTGTCATGGCAGGGCAGACCAGGAACTAAGCCTTGGTTGGCGGCTGGTCTAGGATCGAAGCTCCGACTTGCTGGCAATTAGAGCATTGCTTTGCTGATCCGGCAGCTTCTGCAGCTTGTCTTGTTCCAGATGTAGAGGTGTTACCTTTCCTCTGGAGTGAACTAGGCAGGCCGAGAGAGGGATCATGCTGCATGGGCAACAAATGATCTCTATATATTTTAGCCCAGGCTTTGTGATATAGAGAGGCATTAACTCCATCTCTTACAAACTATCCTCTGTCAAGACGGCAAGGTGCCAATGATAGTAAGTAATAGTAGTGCTGGTGGTTGTGGTAGTAGTTGCAGTAGCAGCAGCCGTAGTAGTAGTAGTAGTAGTAGTAGTAGTAGTAGTAGTAGTAGTAGTAGTAGTAGTAGTAGTAGTAGTAGTAGTTCAAGTAATTGCAGCAGCAGACCGTTAATTATGCGACCTCCTACCACGCCCACTTGATAGGACATAACTCTAGTCACCTCCAGGATAACTCTGAATGACAACACCATATAATGGACCTTTGCACCTGAACCAAGAGAACCGAGTAATGAACTTTGTGGAACGATAGGTTTTGTTTGTTTCCTGTCTTTTTTGTCGAACAACACCCCCCGGATCTCAGTCACATCTCTGTCGTTTCTGGTAAGAGCATATGTCTCCTACTAACATATAAGAGACCGATATCTTTAATATTAATAATATAATATAGGTTTAATAGATGCTTTTTTTAAGTTTTACTTTTAGTTTATTCACTTAACTAACTAACCTTTGTTTTGTTAATTTGCCTATAAAGTTTCTCAGAAACCCTTCATTTGTTGCTTAATTTCGTCTTCCAATGCAACTTTAAACAGAATGTATAGAACTATAGATGCCGGCTAGCATGTGATAAGACGAGGGATATATGGGTCTAACTTTACAACTGAAAATATGAATGGGTATGTGAATTGCGACTGGCATCACAATCACGTTAAAATGACAGGACTATATGATAGTTTTTTGTTTTTTTTGTTATAGTCTGTCCAGAAATGTATGCCGTCATTCACGATCAATTATTTTGAAAACTGTCTGTTGCATCGTTATGACATTTTTCCTGCCATCTTATATTTACCCCCACCCAAGCAATATGTCTTTGATAGGTCCAAAAGCAACTTAAATCATGGAAAGTGGCGACATTTCTTTGATGTTTTGGTAAAAAACTAGTGATTTCTCGCTAACAAACTTGTTTTACAGTAATGAATGCCCCGCCAATTCAGATGATGACACAAGGCATATCCAGATTCATATGGGAGTGGGTGCAATGTCTACTCTGCTGAGACGGAACAGGATTACCTGTTTTGCACGACGAATATAGCTGTGAATGTCTTTGTAGTGGGCTTCCTTCATAACGGTCAAGATATTGGTCCTCTTTTCATTGAAGTTTATAGAATTGTTCGTGTGTTGTCCCCTCATTTGACGTGTTTCTTCTCACATTTCTTGTTATGCCACAATATGTCATTTCCCACCACAATATTACTCTTCTTATTACTGTCTGTATGCTTTGATATGAACATGAGTCCAGTATTCTGTAGTAAGCCATTATACGTATTACAAGCATGGGCCATGACAAAATGCTGTCCTATATTACTGGGCACATATCGCTTTATCTGTCCATCCACTGATTACCATTCTTTATCACTTGTGTGGTGAGCATTGATCCACATTTCATCCAAATACACTGTGCCATAATTTTCTTTGCACATTTCCCTTATTTCACGTAGGTATCTGCTTCTCATGGCTCCTAAATGCAGTTGCTCGCAAAGGATATTTCTACCTTCCTTGTACTTTCTAAAAGTGAAGCCTAATGTCCTTATAATTTTCCACAAAGTTGTTTTGAATAGCTCTATGTTATTGTTCTTTCTCAACCAAACTCTAAGTTTTCTTACAGTCACTGTTTCTTTGGCATCCAGCATTTTTATAATAACTCGCCTTATGGCATCCTTGTCAAAGCTATCTACAATAGCCTTTCTACCTACCGTTTGGTTATTGCGTGGCGGTTTAATTCCAGATTCTTGCACCCATCGACGAAATAACCATTTGCTCAAACCCAATTCATGCACTGTTCTTTTTTCGGAATTTGTAATAGTATGAATAGCACGAATAGTAATAGTATAATAGTGCAATAGTATAATAGAATAGTAACAGTAAAATAGTATGGCCAGTCGCCGTGGCTAAGGTCTTGCGAACGCGGTTTGTGAGCCCGTATACCCGGGTTCGAAACACAGTAGTGCTGGTTTTTCGAAAAAGGTATAGGTGCCGGTCGTTCAGAAAGCAATGGCAAACTACTGAATGTACAATGTGTCCAGGATTCATGAACAGCAAAAATGCTGGGGTTGACTGCTACGTCCTATGAAGGACATGCAACTTAATTTTTATTTTACAATAGTATGAAACAGTTTCCTGCGATCGGCTTCTTGACAAAAATATGTGTACAACTTCACAGCGATGCTTTGAAGTGTACAAAATTTCACATTCAGTCCCATTGAACAATATTCACACATTCCAAAGTTAGCGATAAGTGGTAAGATTTAAAAAAAAATAATAATCAGGTTTCATGAAAGAACCCACATTGACGACACCTGTGAACACTCCCAGTTTAAACAGTGTGGGGTTCTTGCTATAAGGCCAATGCCGTGAACCCCGGAGAATATTCAACATTGAGCGCTGATTTTCTGGCTGAAGGTGTAATACATTAAAAATTATGGGTTTAATCCCTGACCCGTAAATTATATACCGCATATAAACAAACATTGAAATCTGCTGTACAATCTCCAGAACAAAATTATTTTTGTTGGGTGGACATAATGATAAAGTTATATGCTAAATCTCATCATTTTCCTTCAGTTGGTTACTGAGATATGGATTTTTATATGGAGGCAACCAAATGTAAATGCACTATAGACACTAGATTTAGCAGGTTCCATCATGATTTTCAGTTTGAATATTTACTAATGAGACCACAACAGTAGATAGGCCTTGAAAAAACAAAATCTGATGGTACCTCAATGATGCCTGTATGTCAATTCTAAGTGGAGATATTCAAATTTTTTGTGAAGATGAAACAGATACGACTTTCTCATGTTCCCTATACTTATACTTTATTGAAACTCTTCAATGTTTATCATTTTCTCAGCTTCTGGTGCACCCGAGTTTGTATCCAACTGGTTATTGATGGATGTGAAATCTGACTTCATCAATATGTTCCGTCATATTAAATGATAAATAAATAGTACAAGTATACAAATAAATTATTGACCCTTTACCAGGCAAAGCGTCTGGGTACGTTTCTATCCCGGAACGGGCAATCCGTCCGAAAGTGCCCATGACTATTATGCATTGTAAAAACACGATCTCTCGGCTTTCCAAGACTTCTGATTGTCTACTTTCGGTTTTGCCTGATAGCTTGACAACGTGGCCGCCATTCGCAAGCGTGTACTTTGAATTTGAACGGATTTTTAAAAATAGTTTTTGTGGGTTTTACGCTTTATATTTCAAAATGGATTTTGACGATTCTTCAAGTGATAGCGGTGATTTCGCTGGGTTCAATTTAAGTGACATTGAAAGGCACGAAGTTGACTATTAATCGTAGCTAGATATCAGTGATCAGCGTTACTTTGCGTTAGCAGTCGTGAGTCGGACTTTAAAGAAAGTGATTATGATTCGGAAAATGTGTTTGTAAATTGCCGTATAGATGACTGACAATCACAAACAGTATGTTGTATTTTGTAAGTATTTGTGTTCATATGTGGATTAGCAGCATCATTCACATGAGTAAAATATTCTGCATGCTTTTCCCTTCATTTTGCTGTTTATTCGACTAAAATCTGTTGGCTAACTTATATGTGATATTTTTATTAACGTAACCCAACATTTTACCGAACCTCAAAATTCTTCTTGCCCGTTCAGGGCTACAAAACAGACAAACGTCTGCCGGTAAAGGGTTAATAATCTTTAAACTTGTATTTACTTTAAATTTAGAAGTTCAAATTTCAGGATGTTTGACGATTCCGATTGATATTCGCATCGGCCACCATCTTGAGTTTCCATTCACATGTCGGGAGACATAATTGTTTTCCACCACCGGTCCATGATGGTCCACGATGAAACTCTCCAAATGTATGTAAAAATGGATGCATAATTTGAAAATGCATCTAAAATTAACCTACAATTTCTAAGTCATGCGCTAAAAAATAAAGTTACTTACTTTGTGGCAAGTAATTCAATTTCTTTAAAAGGTCACGATAATTTCAACCAATCACTGTGCACGGAATATTAGGCTAACCTTCTCTGCACAACCTTAGATGACGTCTGCTATTGTCACATGATATTTGAATGAATGAATGACATTGTAAGCATGAATGGGTTTTACAGCAGCCATTTTCATGACACAATGAGTCAAGCCGGGGTGGCGTGGTACATCACTTCTGGTTTAAGTTTGGGTCGCGGGTCGATTGAAATGGCTAAGATCATATGGGTCTAGAAACCCCTTCGCCCGACTCAAGCCTTGAAGTTATTTTGTCACCAACTGTTCGTCGTTCCGGGACTTTTGTGGTGCTGAGACTTCCTCTCTTCCAAATCAGAACATTTGTATTGTTGTGCACGTAAAAAATCCCTTTGCAGTTAGAAATTGAAAAAGAGTGGCCTAACGGCACTGCCCAGGCAACATTTCAAGTTAAAAATCTACCCAAAGTATTTCAGGATCCTCGACGGTGCTATGGAGTTCGTGCACTGAGCTGAGTTTCTCCAGACTCAGGTTTGAGTTAGGAGGAGAACGGAGCACTTGTGGTTTACACCTGTGTGCCGTAATGTTGATCCATCGACTAAACTAAACTAATCTAAACTAAATCAGAACAGAGGTAGTAGTAGTAGTAGTAGTAGTAGTAGTAGTAGTAGTAGTAGAACAGAGGACCCCTCTTTCCTCTTACTTGGCAGGTTCGATGATGATTTTCAAGTTGAGTATTTACTAATGAGACCACCACAGATAGATAGCCTTGAAAAACCAAACCTAATGGTACCACATTGATGCCTGTATGTCAATTCTAAGTGGAGATATTCACATTTGAGTGTCGGTATCTCCAGCAAAAATATTACCATGATTTCCGTAATGTTTGGAGCTCTTCAGTGTGGCCCATTATCTCCACTGCCAGTCTGTGCAAGATTGTCTCAAACAGGTCATAGACAGATATGAAACCTGACTTCAAAAATATGTTCTGTCATGTTAAATGATAACAAAAAATAGTAAAAGTATACAAATAAATTATTAATAATCTTTAAACATGTATTCTCTTTCATTTCTCTCTTGAATTTCCATTCACAAAGACGAAATATGCCAGCAGAAATAATTTTTTTCTACCCCCATCATTGACAATCAGCGATGAAACTTTCCACGTATATGTAAAAATGGGTGCATAATTCGAATATACATCTAAAATATTGTTCAATTAAATACACAAGCTCTAGAAAATAAACTTACATTTTACCAAATAATTAAATTTATTTACAAGTCATAATAATTTCAACCAGTCGCTTTGCATAGAATATTAGACTAACCTTTTCTGCAGAACCTAAGATGGCGTTTGTTACTGTCATGTGATATTTGAATGAATGAATGAATGAATGAATGAATGAATGAATGAATGAATGAATGAATGACATCAAAAGCATGAATGGTCTTTACATAGCAATTTTTGGTGACGTAATTGATCATTCTGTTGTGTTCGGTATATCATTTCCAGTTTCATTTTGGGTCATGGTACGACTAGCAATCCTACTCTTACCTATCACTGTAAAATATCCTTTTCAGATGTCTTTCCATCCTCCATGCTGATTCCAGCACTTACACAGTTTTCTCCGAGGACCCCCCCCCCCCCCCCCCCCACCAAAAAAAAACATGTCATCTTCTTTGTTACTCTGTTGAGGAGATGTGTCACACCTAGTTATGTACTACAAAGGTCAGTGTGTTCGACTTTGGCATGTATCTGTGTCCGGTTTCCTTCCTCTAGACAGATTCCTTCCAGGGTGACGGGCTCATAAACTAATAATGAAGATAGAAGCATGAAATTTTGTACACTTCAAATATGCTTGCACCAATTGTGTGCACCAAATTGCAACCCAACCGGCCAAATAATATGCTTGCCCTAAACCATTGAAATGGAGTGTGTTAGCAACTTGCATTGTAAGCAGCGAATTGTGATAGAATTTTGCATTGCAGAGAAGGAAACTGTTGTAAACATTCACAAGCATCTATGTGAAGTTTATGGAAGTTTTACAGTCGACAGGACTATAATGAGATGCTGGGTTCAGAGTAACAAAGAATCAGGAAGTGGAGATAGGAGCAGCCTGGTCGGCCGCAATGTAGACATCTTGCCATGCCGCTAACGCAGAAATGTTGAAATGCACTGAGGGCATTGTTCATACTGATAGGTGAATCACTACTCAACAATTGGCCTTACAGTTGTCAGACAGCAAATGTAGTTATAAAAACTCTCGGAATTCCTAAGGTTTGCACAAGATGGGTTCCTCGAAGTCTCACAAATGACCACTGATTGCAAAGAAAAGCAATGTCTTCTGAATTGTTGGAGCCTTTCAATGCTGTTGGCGAGCACTTTTTGGCTATGATTGTTACAGGTGATGAAACCTGGGCACATCATTTTGAACCTCAGACAAAAAGACAGTCAAAGGAGTGGCATCATCCGCAATCACCACAAAGAAAGAAATTCAAGACAACTCCTTCAGCTGGATAGGTCATGATCACTATCTTTTGGGACATTGAAGGTGTGATTATTTTGTGGATGTTATGCCAAGAGAAGAGACAATCAATTTGCAAGCTTACATTGAGACATTGAAAAAACTCAATCATTGTTTCTGCAGAGTTCCGCCGCACAAGAATCCAGCAGACCTGCTTCTCCTTCACAACATTGTGGGCCCTCACACACGTCTGGCAACATGGGAAGCAACCACCAAACTGGGTTGGACTGTACTGCCTCATCCACTATATAGTCCAGATTTGGCACCCTCTGACTGTCATGTATTTGGTCCACTTGAAGATGTACTCTCTACCTACATGTTATTTATGCCATCATCTGCAAACGGTGCGGCTTGACATGTAAACATATGTTGCATGTCCTTTGTACAAACAGTGTGGCTTGACATGTAAACATATGTTGCATGTCCTTTGTAGGGTTGATTTTATGGGCAATTTTATGTTCAGCAGTTTGCCATTGCTTTCTGAACACAAAGTCCACGTTTGGGTCCAATTGACAGATATAGGGAATGAACCCAATACTCCAGCACCAGCATAGGGAAGAGTGAGCACTCCTGACCCTTCTGCCAACCTGACCTCTGTGCCATGGAATGTTGGTGAAACAGGCGTACATTTGGCCGACAGATTAAGGCAATATCTGTCATGATGTAAAAGTAGATCAAGTATACATAATTAACAGATAATGCGTTTAAGAAACATAATTAACAGATAACGGGTTTAAGATTTCATGGGTGTAACACAGAGATTATGAAAATAGATAACAGGTTCAGAATTCATGAGTGAAAGGCAGAGATCATGAGAATAGATAACAGAATTCATGAGTGAAAGGCAGAGATCATGAGAATAGATAACAGAATTATTGAGTGAAAGACAGAGATCATTAGAATAGATAACAGGTATTAGGGATTCATGAGTGAAAGGCAGAGATCATGAGAATAGATAACAGATTTTAGAATTCATGAGTGAAAGGCAGAGATCATGAGAATAGATAACAGATTTTAGAATTCATGAGTGAAAGGCAGAGATCATGAGAATAGATAACAGATTTTAGAATTCATGGGTGAAAGGCAGAGATCATGAGAATAGATAACAGACTTTAGAATTCATGAGTGAAAGGCAGAGATCATGAGAATAGATAACAGATTTTAGAATTCATGAGTGAAAGGCAGAGATCATGAGAATAGATAACAGATTTTAGAATTCATGAGTGAAAGGCAGAGATCATGAGAATAGATAACAGAATTCATGAGTGAAAGGCAGAGATCATGAGAATAGATAACAGATTTTAGAATTCATGAGTGAAAGGCAGAGATCATTAGAATAGATAACAGAATTATTGAGTGAAAGACAGAGATCATTAGAATAGATAACAGGTTTTAGAATTCATGAGTGAAAGGCAGAGATCATAAGAATAGATAATAGAATGCAATAGTGAGAGACAGAGATTATGAGAATAGATAACAGGTTTTAGAATTCATTCAGCAGTGTGCTGATGCCGAGGTAAGGGGTTCAACCCCTACACTGGACAGTTGAACTAAAATGTTGACTTCTCGCTTGTGACTTGGGGATGTAAATTACAAGTACCTCTGAAGTTGAAGTAGATTTGCCTGATGGCGAGGGACACTATTAACCTGGAAAGTTAATCCACATACAAAAATCAGTCCAGTGCACTAGAAGTAGTAATACATGTACAGACTACACTTGAGTTCAAAACAAGCGAACGCAAAAAGAAACAAATACACCTGTTTAGGTAGCAATGTGGACAAAGATTGGGGAACAGATAAAGATAATAGAATAAGGATACAAAATGTGGTCCTAGCGTGAACAAAGAAACAAGCATTTTGTATAGTGTATTCAACAAACAATAAATGATTGCTCAAATATAGTGAGGTGTTAGCAGTTAGGTGATTCCAGCTGGTTTTATGCAAACAGAAAGAGTTCATTGTAAATTTGAAATTACCGTGGGGATAACAGATGATCCACATTCAAACTATACCTGTAACTATGTGTTTTAATTGTTTCATCTTAAGTTTTATTTATTTATTCACTTCATAAGATATGTAACTGCAGTGACCTGACGAGATGCAATGAAATATAAATTGTTGTTGCATATCCTTTACAGGACGTAGCAGTCAACACCAGCATTTTTTGGCTGCTCATGATTTAGTAGTTTGCCATTGCTTTCTACATTCCTGGAACCTATATCATTTCATTAAAAAAAATTAACACAGCTGTGTTTTGATGCCTTTATGCGGGATTTTAAACTTCGCCCTTAACCCCTTTGCAATGGAGCCGGCCAATGAAATATGCCAGGCATTAAATCATGCAACATATTGATTGTGCTACATATTAATTGTGCTTTCTGTGTATAAATTCACCAGGGGAATGCATTATTAGGAATAAAAAAGACTTTTAAAGCACTAGGAAATGTCTGAAAATCAAAAGACATTAAACTTAGCATCAAGCATGGAATATTCAATGTTAATATTTAATCAGTGTTAATGTATGGATCAGAAACATGGAGAACAACTATAATGATTACTTATAAATTACAAACATTTATTAATTGGTTTTGCTGCAAAATTGAAGGATTAAAATGGTATGACAGAATCACCAATGCAGAGCTCATGGAGAGAACTAAACAAATCCCAGTGATTCAAGAGGTGAAGAAGAGACATTTGTGCTGGGTAGGACATACATTGAGACAGCCTGAGAATAGTATAACTAGAAAAGCCTTTGTCTGGAACCCACAGGGCAAAAGAAATGAAGGAAGACCTTAAACACAAAGAGTAGATTCAAAACAATGTTTTCCCATGATGAATTTGAATAACGAAGACACAAACAACAGATTGCACAATTTATTGCCTGGCATATTTCGCTGCATCTCGTCAGGTACATACTGCAGAAATCACACAACTTACGTGAATTAACTAGATAAATCCTTCAAACTGAAATATACACATGTTCGCACAGTAATGTCAATTGTTTACCACGGTAATTTTAAACTGACTAACATGTCTTTCTGCTTGCACAAGGACGGCTTACGAAGGTTGATTATTATAG
This sequence comes from Cepaea nemoralis, assembly GCA_014155875.1. NCBI lineage: Eukaryota > Metazoa > Mollusca > Gastropoda > Stylommatophora > Helicidae > Cepaea > Cepaea nemoralis. The sequence goes on from JACEFZ010023415.1 coordinate 240,536, forward strand.
CGTCAGCAAACTTTAACAATCGACTACTTTGTGTGTTGAACAACACACGGAAGGCACTGTTTCTTTCAACCTCGTGACCGCTCTCGAGCACATGTCTCGCGACCGATGAAGCAGGACTGTTCCGGTGTGTCGGCCTGCCTAGGCTACCATCTTCTGTGTGTAGTATCTTGTCCAACCAATTCGGAATGTGTTCCGAAACCCTGCAATGTAACTGTCGCTCAGTTCTACCTATGTAGATGGCCTCGCATCTGCATGTAAATTGGTAAATACAATTTGATTTGGCGTACAAAGCTACAGGTTCTTTTACTGCTGGGATGGGGATCGGTGTGTTTCGGTACCTGATGACTAGAGTTGCAGCACAGAATGTTCGCCCGACTGCTGTGGTGAGCCTGTCCCGCAGACGTTGCATTACGTCATCTCCTCGGAAGGTTAGCTGGATGAATACCTTGAGTTTAGGTACTGTAGTTACTTCAGGTTTCGGTTTGGGCTGTTGGCAGTGGCGCTTTATAAATCCTGTGGAGTACCCATTCAGGTTTAAGGCATTCTTCAGAGTTTCAAATTCCTCTGTCAGTGTGTCCGGGGTGCATATCTTCCTAGCACGGTCAAACAGGGTCCGTACTAAGCCCCGTTTGTACTGGACAGGTGCGAAGCTCTGAAAATTTAAGTATTGGCCAGTCCATGTTTCTTTGCGGTACACCGATCTTTGAATTGTGCCGTCTGCTCTACGTCTCATTAGGATATCTAGAAACGGCAACGCTTCGTTGTGTTCGTGTTCCATAGATAGAGAGATGTTTTTATGTGTCTCGTTCATTGTGGCCTGGAACGACGTTGCTTGTAGCTCGTCTGTGGTGATAATTAGTATATCGTCCACGTAACGACGGTAAAAGGCCAAGTTATTGATGTCTGAGGATCTCTTTTCTTCTAAGTGTGCCATGAAGATGTCCGCTAGAATAGGTCCAAGTGGGCTCCCCATGGCCACTCCGTCAATTTGGCGATATGACTTGTTTAGAAAGTTGAATTGTATGTTGGCGGTACATAATTTTAATAGCCTCTCTAGAATAGCTGATGGTATGCCTAGTTTTAGTTGTTTGTCTCTAATGCATTCACTTATTATATTCACGGTCTCATCTAATGGAACGTTGGTGAATAAAGAGGCAATATCCATGGATGCCATGTGTTTGTTGTTTATGCCTATAGTATCCAATAATTCCACCAGTTCGAATGTATCTTTGAGTGTTCTTTGATCGAAGGACTGTCGTACTGGCTTTAAAATTTCAGCTAGCCATCTCGCCATTCGGTGTTATGCGGAGTTAACCATGGAAAGGATCGGTCTTAGTGGGATGCCAGGCTTGTAAAGCTTGGGTAGACCGTACATCTGAGGAGTTTGGGAGCCGTGCGGTGTGAGCGTTTTTGCAGTGGCCTCACTGATGAGTCCCGCATTCACAAGTGACTGGATCTCTTTCCTCATTTTTGCATCCAGGTCCTCCGACTACAAAGAGTAGAGTTGAGTTGAGCTCAGAACTGACATCACCACACTCAGTACATTCTCATACACACTCCGTCCCCTCGTTCAACAGCTAGTGAAGAGTCCCTACTTTTAATAGTTCCAACCGCTATCGGACTGAAAGTTCTCCTGGTCTTCCCTCTCAGTTTTGAGATTCTACCAGAGCCCCTGCCAATCCACTGCAACCTCATCCTTTCAACATACGGGTTCTTAGTCTGTTCCTTCACCTTTTCCACCAGGTCCTACAGGCGCACGACTACCTCTCTCTTGTCCATTGATAATCTCCACCTAGAGGTGCATTCCCTGCCAGCTTATCAGCCTGTTCATTCCCCCCACACTCCTGCATGGCCAGGGCAATAAAACCATATAATTCTTACAATCTGTGACCTCTGAAGCGAGGTGAGCCATTCCACATGAAACATTCCTTTCTCCACTTTACTAAGCATCTCATGTTCTCCCCGCTGGCTTTTGTCAAAGGTATCGAGCACAAAGCATGCACTCTGTTGCTTCGGCGATTATTTTTATTTTCCATAAAACAGAGCTGCGTGGGATAGCTAAGGACAGGAGGGCCTGGAGTGAGTTGGTTGAGGACCTGAGCCCCAATGGGTGATAGAAGACAAAAGAAGAAGATGAAATCATAAGATTTACTGCATTGCAACTTCTTGGTTGTTTCAGTAGACATCAGTGACGTCACAACATGGCTGCACAGTCAAATGGTGATGCAGTCACTCCTTTCAATATTAACTTCAATGTGAAGGCCGGATCTGGTGACCTTTCCTTTATGGCCAACTTCCGTCCTGGTCCCCTGGATGTGTACAGAAACCAGGCCTCCTTTGACTGGAAGCAGATGGCGCTCTTTCTGGATGGGGAGGACATCTTGCGATTCAGGGTACTGTGATGTGTTTTCTGGCATGTTTGTGTTGTGTAAGTGCAGCCAAGGAACATTTGTTGGCAGTGGAAGTGTGGTTTCTGAGGAAGATGCACAGAATACTGCAGACAAACAAAAAAACAAATGAGTCGTCCTACCAAGAACTAAATGAAAACATAAATTAAGTAGTGAAATTAGATGGGGACAGACAAGATTTTGTGGTCAAACAATGGAGAAAAAAAAAACTTGATAACTTGGTGACAACTGGCAAAATTGATGGAAAAATAGCAAGGGGATGAAAAGATCTAAATACCTGAATGGCTTGGGTACAAGACATAATCATGACCAGAATAGAGATCTGATCAAGACCGCCCACGCTTATCGGTGTGGCACGGCACATGATCAATGAACTGTCACAGAATATGTGTCAGCATGTGTGCTTGTATGTTATTATGTGATGTAATTGTCACAATGTTTGTGAGCATGTGTGCTTGTATGTTATTATGTGATGTAATTGTCACAATGTTTGTGAGCTTGTGTGGTTGTATGTTATTGTGTGATGTAATTGTCACAATGTTTGTGAGCTTGTGTGCTTGTATGTTATTATGTGATGTAATTGTCACACAATGTTTGTGAGCTTGTGTGGTTGTATGTTATTATGTGATGTAATTGTCACAATGTTTGTGAGCTTGTGTGCTTGTATGTTATTATGTGATGTAATTGTCACAATGTTTGTGACCTTGTGTGCTTGTATGTTATTATGTGATGTAATTGTCACAATGTTTGTGAGCTTGTGTGGTTGTATGTTATTGTGTGATGTAATTGTCACAATGTTTGTGAGCTTGTGTGCTTGTATGTTATTATGTGATGTAATTGTCACACAATGTTTGTGAGCTTGTGTGGTTGTATGTTATTATGTGATGTAATTGTCACAATGTTTGTGAGCTTGTGTGCTTGTATGTTATTATGTGATGTAATTGTCACAATGTTTGTGAGCTTGTGTGGTTGTATGTTATTGTGTGATGTAATTGTCACAGAATGTTTGTGAGCTTGTGTGCTTGTATGTTATTATGTGATGTAATTGTCACAATGTTTGTGAGCATGTGTGCTTGTATGTTATTATGTGATGTAATTGTCACAATGTTTGTGAGCTTGTGTGCTTGTATGTTATTGTGTGAAGTAATTGTCACAGAATGTTTGTGAGCTTGTGTGCTTGTATGTTATTATGTGATGTAATTGTCACACAATGTTTGTGAGCTTGTGTGGTTGTATGTTATTATGTGATGTAATTGTCACAATGTTTGTGAGCTTGTGTGGTTGTATGTTATTGTGTGATGTAATTGTCACAGAATGTTTGTGAGCTTGTGTGATTGTATGTTATTATGTGATGTAATTGTCACACAATGTTTGTGAGCTTGTGTGGTTGTATGTTATTGTGTGATGTAATTGTCACAGAATGTTTGTGAGCTTGTGTGCTTGTATGTTATTATGTGATGTAATTGTCAACAGAATGTTTGTGAGCTTGTGTGCTTGTATGTTATTATGTGATGTAATTGTCACAATGTTTGTGAGCATGTGTGCTTGTATGTTATTATGTGATGTAATTGTCACACAATGTTTGTGAGCTTGTGTGGTTGTATGTTATTATGTGATGTAATTGTCACACAATGTTTGTGTGGTTGTATGTTATTATGTGATGTAATTGTCACACAATGTTTGTGAGCTTGTGTGCTTGTATGTTATTATGTGATGTAATTGTCACACAATGTTTGTGAGCTTGTGTGCTTGTATGTTATTATGTGATGTAATTGTCACACAATGTTTGTGAGCTTGTGTGCTTGTATGTTATTATGTGATGTAATTGTCACACAATGTTTGTGAGCTTGTGTGGTTGTATGTTATTGTGTGATGTAATTGTCACAATGTTTGTGAGCTTGTGTGCTTGTATGTTATTATGTGATGTAATTGTCACACAATGTTTGTGAGCTTGTGTGGTTGTATGTTATTATGTGATGTAATTGTCACAATGTTTGTGAGCTTGTGTGCTTGTATGTTATTATGTGATGTAATTGTCGCAATGTTTGTGAGCTTGTGTGGTTGTATGTTATTGTGTGATGTAATTGTCACAATGTTTGTGAGCTTGTGTGCTTGTATGTTATTATGTGATGTAATTGTCACACAATGTTTGTGAGCTTGTGTGTTTGTATGTTATTATGTGATGTAATTGTCACAATGTTTGTGAGCTTGTGTGCTTGTTTGTTATTATGTGATGTAATTGTCACAATGTTTGTGAGCATGTGTGCTTGTATGTTATTATGTGATGTAATTGTCACAATGTTTGTGAGCTTGTGTGTTTGTATGTTATTATGTGATGTAATTGTCACAATGTTTGTGAGCTTGTGTGCTTGTATGTTATTGTGTGATGTAATTGTCACAGAATGTTTGTGAGCTTGTGTGCTTGTATGTTATTATGTGATGTAATTGTCACAATGTTTGTGAGCTTGTGTGCTTGTATGTTATTATGTGATGTAATTGTCACAATGTTTGTGAGCATGTGTGCTTGTATGTTATTATGTGATGTAATTGTCACAATGTTTGTGAGCTTGTGTGTTTGTATGTTATTAGTGATGTAATTGTCACATGTTTGTGAGCTTGTGTGCTTGTATGTTATTGTGTGATGTAATTGTCACAGAATGTTTGTGAGCTTGTGTGCTTGTATGTTATTATGTGATGTAATTGTCACAATGTTTGTGAGCTTGTGTGGTTGTATGTTATTATGTGATGTAATTGTCACAATGTTTGTGAGCATGTGTGCTTGTATGTTATTATGTGATGTAATTGTCACACAATGTTTGTGAGCTTGTGTGGTTGTATGTTATTATGTGATGTAATTGTCAACAGAATGTTTGTGAGCATGTGTGCTTGTGTGTTATTATGTGATGTAATTGTCACAATGTTTGTGAGCTTGTGTGGTTGTATGTTATTGTGTGATGTAATTGTCTCAGAATGTTTGTGAGCTTGTGTGGTTGTATGTTATTATGTGATGTAATTGTCACAATGTTTGTGAGCTTGTGTGCTTGTATGTTATTATGTGATGTAATTGTCACAATGTTTGTGACCTTGTGTGCTTGTATGTTATTATGTGATGTAATTGTCAACAGAATGTTTGTGAGCATGTGTGCTTGTATGTTATTATGTGATGTAATTGTCACACAATGTTTGTGAGCTTGTGTGGTTGTATGTTATTATGTGATGTAATTGTCAACAGAATGTTTGTGAGCATGTGTGCTTGTATGTTATTATGTGATGTAATTGTCACAATGTTTGTGAGCTTGTGTGGTTGTATGTTATTGTGTGATGTAATTGTCACACAATGTTTGTGACCTTGTGTGCTTGTATGTTATTATGTGATGTAATTGTCACAATGTTTGTGAGCTTGTGTGCTTGTATGTTATTATGTGATGTAATTGTCTCAGAATGTTTGTGAGCTTGTGTGGTTGTATGTTATTATGTGATGTAATTGTCACAGAATGTTTGTGAGCTTGTGTGGTTGTATGTTGTTATGTGATGTAATTGTCACAATGTTTGTGAGCTTGTGTGGTTGTATGTTATTATGTGATGTAATTGTCACAATGTTTGTGAGCTTGTGTGGTTGTATGTTATTATGTGATGTAATTGTCACAATGTTTGTGAGCTTGTGTGGTTGTATGTTATTGTGTGATGTAATTGTCACAGAATGTTTGTGAGCATGTGTGCTTGTATGTTATTATGTGATGTAATTGTCACAATGTTTGTGAGCATGTGTGCTTGTATGTTATTATGTGATGTAATTGTCACAATGTTTGTGAGCTTGTGTGGTTGTATGTTATTATGTGATGTAATTGTCTCAGAATGTTTGTGAGCTTGTGTGGTTGTATGTTATTATGTGATGTAATTGTCACACAATGTTTGTGAGCTTGTGTGGTTGTATGTTATTATGTGATGTAATTGTCACAGAATGTTTGTGAGCTTGTGTGGTTGTATGTTGTTATGTGATGTAATTGTCACAGAATGTTTGTGAGCTTGTGTGGTTGTATGTTATTATGTGATGTAATTGTCACAATGTTTGTGAGCTTGTGTGGTTGTATGTTATTATGTTATGTAATTGTCACAATGTTTGTGAGCTTGTGTGGTTGTATGTTATTGTGTGATGTAATTGTCACAGAATGTTTGTGAGCTTGTGTGCTTGTATGTTATTATGTGATGTAATTGTCACAATGTTTGTGAGCTTGTGTGGTTGTATGTTATTGTGTGATGTAATTGTCACAGAATGTTTGTGAGCTTGTGTGCTTGTGTGTTATTATGTGATGTAATTGTCACAGAATGTTTGTGAGCTTGTGTGCTTGTATGTTTTTATGTGATGTAATTGTCACAGAATGTTTGTGAGCATGTATGATGTGTGACTGCATATTTTTTTGTGTTATGTAATTGTGGAGCTAATACAGACATTTTAATATCTGGACACATGTATAACATCAGTGGGCTGTGTGATCTCGGGGTATGGTGTCAACCTCAAGTGCTGGAGGTCCCAGGTTCAAGCCCCGGTGAGGACCAGGATTTTTTTCACGTGGACTTCTTGTAATAACTTTTCCGCTGGTCTCTGGATAGTGAGATCGAATGCCCGTGTGTATTGTTGCACACGTAAAAATCCCTTGGCAGTTGGAAATCGAAAAAGAGTAGCCTAACGGCGCTGCCAGGGCAATATTTTGAGTTAAAAATCTACCCAAAGTATTTCAGGACCCTCGCCGGCGCTACAGAGTTCGTGCACTGAGCTGAGTTTCTCCAGGCTCAGGTATTAGTTAGGAGGATAACGGAGCACTTATGGGTTACACCAGTGTGCCGTGTTGTTGGTCCATCGACTAGACTAAACTAAACTAACCTAATAACATCAATTGGAAGATGTAACATTGGCAAACACCTGGTCTCTACAATTCAGCCCAGGCTTTGTGCTATGGAGAGGTTGTGTTTTTGTTTTTTTAAGCAAATAACTATTGTCTGTCAAAACAGCAGGGTGTCAGTACTGTATTAATTTCCATTCCATTCTTCTTTGTGGCATTCTTGAGCCTTGTGGTAAGGTCATGGAGTTCTGTTTCTTAACCAGCTGAAAGATCAACTGTCTAAGTTCAGCTGGATGATGTCTCTTTCCCTAATCCACACATGGCTTCATGTAAAATGTAGAGGTACGGAATATCAACTGTTTGAAGTCCAGCTGGATGATGTCCTCTTTCCCTAATCCACACATGGCTTCATGTAAAATGTAGAGGTACGGAATATCAACTGTTTGAAGTCCAGCTGGATGATGTCTCTTTCCCTAATCCACACATGGCTTCATGTAAAATGTAGAGGTACGGAATATCAACTGTTTGAAGTCCAGCTGGATGATATCTCTTTCCCTAATCTACACATGGCTTCATGTAAAATGTAGAGGTATGGAAGATCAACTGTTTGAAGTCCAACTGGATGATATCTCTTTCCCTAATCTATACATGGCTTCATGTAAATGTAGAGGTACGGAATATCAACTGTTGAAGTCCAGCTGGATGATGTCTCTTTCCCTAATCCACACATGGCTTCATGTAAAATGTAGACGTACGGAATATCAACTGTTTGAAGTCCAGCTGGATGATTTCTCTTTCCCTAATCCACACATGGCTTCATGTAAAATGTAGAGGTACGGAATATCAAACTGTTTGAAGTCCAGCTGGATGATGTCTCTTTCCATAATCCACACATGGCTTCATGTAAAATGTAGAGGTACGGAATATCAACTGTTTGAAGTCCAGCTGGATGATGTCTCTTTCCCTAATCCACACATGGCTTCATGTAAAATGTAGAGGTACGGAATATCAACTGTTTGAAGTCCAGCTGGATGATGTCTCTTTCCCTAATCCACACATGGCTTCATGTAAAATGTAGAGGTACGGAATATCAACTGTTTGAAGTCCAGCTGGATGATGTCTCTTTCCTTAATTCACACATGGCTTCATGTAAAATGTAGAGTTACGGAAGATCAACTGTTTGAAGTCCAGCTGGATTATGTCTCTTTCCCTAATCCACACATGGCTTCATGTAAAATGTAGAGGTCCAATCAATCAATCAATCAATCATGTGCCATGCCGGAAAGCGTGGGCGGTCATGACTCGCCATTTCACTCGATCACCAGAGTCGTGGATCAGCTCAGTGTTCCTGTCTCGTCCATGCCATGTGGCCAAGCCATCCAGGTATTTTCCTCTCGGTCTTCCTCTTGGTCTGTTCCCTTCGATCTTGCCAGTTGTCACTAAGTTCTCCAATCCATTTCTTCTCATATCATGTCCAAAAAATTTTGACTGTCTACGTCTAATTTCTCTAATCAATTTATGATTTTCATCTGTCTCCTGTAGTACTTGGTCACTGGTTTTTCTGTCTGTCCATGGTATTCTTTGCATTCTCCTCAGAAACCACATTTCTGCAGCCATCAGATGTTTTTCAGCTTGACTGCTCATTGTCCAAGTTTCACATCCATACAAAAGAACAGGCTCTATGTATCCCCTCAACACTCTTTTTCTCGTTTCAATTGACATCTTTTTATTGGTCAGAATGTTTTTCATCTTGCTAAAGGCTACTTTCGCCATGGCGATTCTTGTTCTAATCTCTTCAAGGCATCTCCCATCAGATGATTTGACTTTTCCGAGATAATTGTACCGATTCACTTGTTGAAGAATATTCCCATTTACTTGCATATTACATTGTGGTACTTCGTTCTTCCTAGTGACGACCATAACCTGTGTCTTTTTACAATTTAATTCTAACCCCAGTTGCTCACTGTGTACAACAACCGCATCTACTAATTGTTGCAGATCCTGCTCATTGTCTGCAATCAATACTGTATCATCTGCATATCTAATGTTATTGATGTTTCAGTCCTCCAATGCTGATTCCATTTATATCTTCTACATTTCTGAAAATATTTTCACTGTATAGGGAAAAAAGATCTGGAGACATTACACATCCCTGCCTAACACCTCTCTTAATAGGCTGATATTGTCCCACTTCATTATCAATCCTTATGGCAGCTTGTTGTTTCCAATATATGTTTTTTATAAGTCTAATGTCTTTCCCATCAATTTGTAGATCTGCAAGCATATCCACCATGTTGACATGTCTAACTCTATCAAAAGCCTTTGTGTAGTCAATAAAGCAAAGATGTATATCCTTGTTTACTTCTATAGCACGTTCAATAACTGTTCGCAGCATATACACAGCATTTACTGTACCCTTTCCTTCTACAAACCCACATTGTTCTTCCCCTATTTCAGGTTGTATTTTCTTCCTCACTCTTTGCATGATAATTCGTAGCAAAATCTTTGTGATGTGACTCATTATACTAATTGTTCTATGTTGATCACATTCCAAGGCTCCTGATTTCTTTGGGATTGCAATAAATACAGAGTTACATAATTCAGAAGGTATATCTCCAGTATCATATAATGTGTTCAGCAGTCTGGTGACTTGATCTATTCCATATTCTTCTAAAGCTTTAATCATTTCTGTTGTGATGTTATCTGCACCGGGGGCCTTGCCAGCTTTCATATGCTTAAGAACATTTCGAACCTCCATCTTCAAAATTGGCGGTCCTTCATTATTAAATCTAATATCATACTGTTCCTCTCTGTTATCATCATAAAGGTTTTTCACATAATCTGTCCATACATGTAGAATCTGATCTTTTTCTATTATGATTTTGCCATCTTTAGTTTTTAGACAGCCTGCTGATGTACTTGTTCTTTTATTAGTAAGTTCCTGAATTCTTTTGTGCACTAATTTGGTATTTTGACTGTTGTGTTGTTTTTCAATTTCTAAGCACTTTTCCTCAAGCCATGCTTCTTTTGCCTCCTTACATAATATTCTGACTTGTCTGTGAATTTCTTCATATGTGGCAGAATTATTTTTGTTGAGTCTTCTTGTTTCCATTAGGTGTAAAATTTCTTCAGTCATCCATTTCTTACGACCCACCTTCTTTAATTTTGGAATAGTTGTTTCTGCAGCCAAACTGATTGAATTCTTCAACATTTCCCATTGATCATCCACATCCTGGAATAGGATCTCTAGATCAGACAATATATCAAATCTGTTCTGTACTTCTATGTTGAATTTGTTTTGTATTTCCTTGTCATTACTCAATGTACACAAATCATATTTAGTGTTTCCTGTTATATACTTGACTTTCTTCAACTTTATCCTCAATGTTCCTAGTAAGTAATCTGTGGTCACTATAACAATCAGCACTGGGAACTGTTTTTGCTATTGTTAACGCAGTTTCTAAATCTTCTGCTAATCAGAATGTAGTCAATCTGGTTTCTAATCCTGCTATCAGGACTCCTCCATGTCCATAATCTTCTAGGGTGTTGCTTAAACCAGGTGTTTCCTACAATCATTTCCTGTTCTTTTGCCCACTCTACGAGTCTGTATCCTCTTTCATTTCTCTCTCCTAAACCATAGTTTCCTACTGTGTATCTATCACCTTGATTTCCTACTTTTGCATTGAAGTCTCCTATTATGATGTTTATTTCTGAATTTTTACATTTCTTTAAGGCAGACTCTATGTCATTATAAAATTCCTCTACGCTATCTTCACTGAATTCTCTTGTTGGGGCATATACTTTAATAACATTTATGCTGAAAGGTCTGCCACTTAATTTAACTAGTAGAACTCTGTCCGACACAGGCCCAATATCCTTGAACAGATTTTGATGTTTTCCGGATCCAAGATAATTGCCACTCCCCTTTGTCGATCTTCACCTCCAGAATAAATAATCTTAAAATCTTCATCTACCTTGATGCCTGCTCCTGTCCATCTCGTTTCGCACATCCCTAAAATATTAATTTTTTCTCTGTCCATTTCATGTTTTGTTATCTAATTTGTCGTCGCCGTTTAGCGATGTAGAGGCATAACGTCTCTTTCCCTAATCCACACATGGCTTAATGTAAAATGTACAGGTATGGAAGATCAAGCTGGTATTTGTATCCATGGCAAACTGGTTAACCTACTTGCCTCACACTCTGAAGGTGTTGGGTTCGTTTCCGGACTCTGTCGTCCAGTTCATGACCGTAACTTTCTTGGATTCCTGAAAGGTCATCGCTGGAGTTGTGGAGTTCATGTTGGGTCCAGGTGTGTTGCCTTCCTTCTTCTGCCATTCATCTTACAGTGGAGCGTAGGTCCTCAGCCAACTTACACCAAGCCCTTTGTAGGCTTGGTCATGATGGGTTGGAATGTGTAGCCAGCCCTCCTTAGTTGCCTGCTAGGACATAGATGTGTTGTCTTGGTTGCATCATATTCATGCTTGTTGTACCATTGATGTTGTCTATCCATTACTTTCTTAGTCTTCTCTATTTATGGACTCTCCTCTGTCTTGCTCTGTGCCCATTCCACTTGTGTCTTCCCTATAGAGATTGGTTCCTTTTCAACCCTCCCCTCTCCTCCACACACACACATACACACACTTATTTCACTTTACACTTAACAACTACATCACTTCCTGTCATCTGACTGACAGATCTATCCATATGTTTTTTTAGTCTTGTCTATATGTGGACTCTCCTCTTTCTTGCTCTGTGCCCATTCCACTTGTGTCTTCCCTATAGAGATTGGATTCTTTTCCACCCCCACTACCCACACTTACTCACACTTATTTTGCCTTAGCTTACACTTTAATCACTACATCACTTCCTGTCAGCTGACTCAAAGATCTATCCATTGCTGTCTTAGTCTGCCTTTGACTAAATCAAGATATGTTATTTTAGCTTAATTCAAAAGATTGTTTTTTTCCGAATGTCTAGCACATGATTTATGAAACTTTGGAGAAAGATCCAGTATTTGCCCGTGGATTCCACACACAGTCGCTGGAGAAACAACGAGAAAACACATTTCGCCGGACACAGCATGTGATGGCATACAACCTACTGACAGATGAACAGGTGTACAGCAACCCTCTCATACACAAGGCCTTTCTGGAGTCTATAGGAATGTATGACTGGACCATATCTTCCAAGATCTTACTCAATTTAGAGGTGGGTTGGGCTCTACATACACCATATAGCAATAACTGTGCTTGTTGTTGTTGTTTTTCTTCTTCTTCTTCTTCTTCTTCTTCTTCTTCTTCTTCTTCTTCTTCTTCTTCTTCTTCTTCTTCTTCTTCTTCTTCTTCTTCTTCTTCTTCTTCTTCCCCTCCTCCTTTTCTTCTTCTTCTTCTACTTCTGTCCTTCTCCTCTTCTTCTACTTCTGTCCTTCTCCTCTTCTTCTTCTTTCCCGCCTCCTTATTATTCTTCTGTATATGTGTGTTTGCGTGTGTATGCGTGTTTATATGTGTACATGTGTGTATGTTTGTAAATGGGTCTGTTTGTGTGCTATGTGTGTATGTGCATGTGCGTGAGTGTGTATGTTCGTGTATGTATGTGTATATATTTGTGTGCATGCATGGGGGTCTGGGATGTCAGACATTGGTAGTACCTTTGGTAAGGATGGCTGTCACGCCCTTTAAGGGACCATTCCCCACTGGTCCAAGCCTGACATCCAGCTCACGTCTGTGGCTCCTAATAGCTGTCATCATGTGACAGGGCCACCCCCGGCTGTGACAGGCTGGCTAAACCAGGTGTGGGAGCCAATTTGGCCTCAAACCAATCGGTGAACTAGGGTATGCCTACCCAGCATGTGAAGACAGGATTCGGCAGACTGGGTGAAAGAAATCATTGTTGATTCAACGGGCAAGACAGCGTTTACCTGCAAAGCGTTGTGGAACATGATTAGCACGGCAAGGCATGCAGAACACCCTGATCATCCACTGCACCTGTATTCGTCTCCAGTTGTCTTGACTTGTCTAGCCACTGGATTCAGATGGACTCAGGCGAGAGAGTGTGGTCTACAAATTGTGCAACTCTTCCTCACTCTAATCCAGTTCATCGTGCAAGTCATTCTTCATCCAACTTCATCTATCACTTTCAAGCCCTGTGGTGATGGGCGAGCTACGAAGCGACAGGTGTGGATATGCTCGCAACCCTAGTCGCAGATCTGCGCACAGGCCGCTCAGCCCATATGGTCATCTTCTACTGACCGGAGCAGCAATGGGATACGGCAGCCCCCTGAGTGACAGAGTAGCCCTCTTTAGGAAAGCACTGCTCATTTCCATAGCATAAGGAAGGGGCTTGAGACAGGGGCTTGAGGGGCCACAGAGTTGACTGACAAGCATCTATCTACTACAGCAGTTCCCCACATAGACATGACTGAAAGATATTGATGGTCACAGATTTGACTGGCAAGCATCTACTACGGCAGTTCCCCACATAGACATGACTGAAAGATATTGTTGGTCACAGAGTTGACTGGCAAGCATCTATCTACTACGGCAGTTCCCCACATAGACATGACTGAAAGATATTGTTGGTCACAGAGTTGACTGGCAAGCATCTATCTACTACGGCAGTTAACCACACATACATGACTGAAAGATAGTGACAGTCAAAGGTGCAGTCATATGTGAGGCAACCAGGACTGCAAGAGCTGTGAAGAAAAGGCAGGACAGAAAAACCACTGCAGGAAATCCTCCTCCAGAAACGTCAAGCATTCTTTGCCCACATTGTCAAAGAACATTTTGAACCAAAGTAGGCCTTATCAGCCATCTTAGAACCCACGGCTCCATACCTTCAACCCCACTGGATGAAATGAATGGTCATCATCATTCTTGATGGACTAACAACAGAACAGACTGAAAGATATTGATGGCCACAGAGTTGACTGGCAAGCATCTATCTACTACAGCAGTTCCCCACATAGACATGACTGAAAGATATTGTTGGTCACAGAGTTGACTGGCAAGCATCTATCTACTATGGCAGTTCCCCACATAGACATGACTGAAAGATATTGATGGCCACAGAGTTGACTGACGAGCATCTATCTACTACAGCAGTTCCCCACATAGACATGACTGAAAGATATTGTTGGTCACAGAGTTGACTGGCAAGCATCTATCTACTACGGCAGTTCCCCAAATAGACATGACTGAAAGATATTGTTTTCTCTACATCCCAGCTCTGTGGTGAAGAGATTACTAAAGCAATTCATAATTCCACATACCACATTTGAAAAACAGCTGCGGGTGGTTTGGAAGCAGATGCTTTGCGTTGGTTTCCATACAATGCTATGAGTGCTGGTCTTTCAGAAAGCAATAGCAAACTACTGAACGTAAACTTGCTCAGGAATCACAAACAGCCCAAAAATGCTGGAGTTGACTGCTATGTCCTGTAAAGGATATGCAACTAACTACATCCAAGGGTAGAAGTGGAACCACTGAGGCAGTAAGTACAGTAATTATATGCGTCTTTGTGTATGTTACAGATGTTTGCTGGGACAGTTCAGAACTCAGGCTCGCAGAGACATTCAGAATTCGTAGAGAAGAACAAATCCTTTCAGGTATTCACTTGTTTTCTTGTAATCTCTTCCTTGTTTATTCAAATTTAGAGGTCGACATGGCTAAGAGGTTTGGCATGCTTAAACTTTCTCTTCTCTGCTTTTTTTTTGTTTTTGCGCTCGCTCGCTTTGAACTCAAGCGTAGTCCATGCATACTACTTCTAGTATTGCTGGACTGAATTTTGCATGTGGATTAGCTTTCCCTGTTACCAGTGTCACTTACCATCAGGGGAATCCACTCCAACTTCAGAAGTACTTGCAATTTACGTTCTCGAGTGTGAGATGGCGAATCATGACAGACCACGCTCATCAGCATGGCACATGAGGCTGATTATGAATGAAGAGATACATACCTGTGGCAAAATTGGTGTGGATGCCTTGAAATTCTATTCTTCTTCTTCTTTAGCATTCCGAGCCATTGAGGTTCTTTGCTGCAGATACAAGCCGTCTCCATTCGTCTCTCTGGTTGACCTTTTCTTGCCAGTCGCTGATTCCATGTGCTTGTAGGTCTGTATGTATATTATCTCTCCACCGTCTTCTTGGTCTACCTCGGGGTCTACGGTCGTTTATGTCCTGAGTGTAAGCGAGTTTTGTTTCCCTATTATCTTCCATTCTTTCTATATGCCCCAGCCATTGCAGTCTATTAGCCTTCATGATACCAGTGATTAGCGGGGACTTAAACAGATCATAAATGTCTTTGTTGCTTCTTCTTTTCCACTCTCCACTTCGTGTATCCCTAATGGGATTGTTCTCAAAGGTTTGTAACATATATT
This sequence comes from Cepaea nemoralis, assembly GCA_014155875.1. Classification (NCBI taxonomy): domain Eukaryota; kingdom Metazoa; phylum Mollusca; class Gastropoda; order Stylommatophora; family Helicidae; genus Cepaea; species Cepaea nemoralis. Next base: position 256,162 of record JACEFZ010023415.1, read on the forward strand.
CTATCTTACCTTGGTTGATAACCAGCCCCATTTGTTGAGCTTTTTCCTTTAAGTGAGTCAATATTTCCTATGTCTTTTGTTCATTTTCCCCTATAATATCTATATCATCTGCATAACCAAGCAGCTTGGATGTTCCTCCAATAACACATTCCTCCTTTACCCTCCTTACAACTTTCTCTAGAGCCAGATTGAAAAGGAGCGGCGATAGTGCATCACCCTGTTTCAAGCCAGATGTTATTTGGAAAGGGTCTGATTTCCTGCCTTTATATGTTACTATATTATAGGTATCTTCCATGCATAGTCTGGTCATGTTGATTAACTTCCTTGGTATTCCAAATTCCTGCATAGCATTCCATAGGCTATTCCTATGAACACTATCATAAGCCGTTTTTAAATCCACAAAAATGTTATGGAGATCTCTTTTATATTCCCAATATTCAGAAGACATATTAGGTGACTACCAGGCGGGTTTTAGACAAAACAGATCAACAATAGATCAGATATTTATCTTACAACAAATAGCTGAGAAAATTGAACTTCTATATATATTGTTATTATTTAATAGCCTAGCTGTCACCCTAAGAAGTTCTGCCCACTCAGGACTACCAAATTGTGGATTCATGTAAAGAATCTTTATCCTGTCTAAAGAAGTTGACAACTCAAGATGAAATTGAAACAAGCGAAATAAATATTTAATAGATACTCAGTCTCTTAAGGAATAATAAAGCCATCTCCGTGGCGAAGAGGTTACTGACGCAGTTCATAATCCTGCACACCTGCGTTCAAAACACAGCTGTCAACGATTTGGCAGCAGATTTCCTTGTGTTGGTGTTTTATGAAATGGTATGGGTGCTAGTTGTTCAGAAAGCAGTGGCAAACTACGGAAAATAAACTTGCCCAGGAATCACGAACAGGGGAAAAAAACTGTAATAAGTTACAGCATCGAAATTATAGCTGGCTTGAGACCGCTTTAGTGGAGGAACACAGCTGTGGATTTGATCCTACACCACCAGCGCTTTCATTGTACATGAACATCTCAATAAGTGCTCTTGTCTTCTTCCATAGATAACACAAGGAGAATCACAGCACAGTGCACTACATAACATCAGCAAGGATCTGACTGGGAAGGCTAACCCAGACAACAAACGCTTGCATAATTTGGATGCATTGGCCAAAAGGTGCAGATATCACAGCTCTGCTTTAAACTGACACAGCGCAGTTAAGTCCAAAACAACATATCAGACAAACAATGAAGAGGAAGAAGAATCTAGGATCCACAAGTGCAGAATCACACATTCTGTAAACGTTTTGTGGATAGCTTTTCAGAAATTTTATCTGGGCAGCTGCCTTTTGGCCTGCTATTTTCAATCTTCAACTGTCTGCGGATGTTTAACGTGTGCAATAAGCGGTCAGGTCCACTGAGAGCTGCATGTCTGACCTGCTACCTCAAGATGGTGGTGTGATGGATGCCGTCCATTTTTTTTTTTTTTTTTCGTGAAAATCCAAATCAACGCCATGATAGAACCTGGTCTGCATGAGCCAGTGGCATACTCCCTAACCTCAGACCTACCCTGCCCTAGAAGATGTTATTCTCTCAGACCTACTCTGCCCCAGAAGATGTTATTCTCTCAGACCTACACTGCCCTAGAAGATGTTATTCTCTCAGACCTACTCTGCCCCAGAAGATGTTATTCTCTCAGACCTACACTGCCCTAGAAGATGTTATTCTCTCAGACCTACTCTGCCCCAGAAGATGTTATTCTCTCAGACCTACACTGCCCTAGAAGATGTTATTCTCTCAGACCTACTCTGCCCCAGAAGATGTTATTCTCTCAGACCTACACTGCCCTAGAAGATGTTATTCTCTCAGACCTACACTGCCCTAGAAGATGTTATTCTCTCAGACCTACTCTGCCCCAGAAGATGTTATTCTCTCAGACCTACACTGCCCTAGAAGATGTTATTCTCTCAGACCTACTCTGCCCCAGAAGATGTTATTCTCTCAGACCTACACTGCCCTAGAAGATGTTATTCTCTCAGACCTACTCTGCCTCAGAAGATGTTATTCTCTCAGACCTACACTGCCCTAGAAGATGTTATTCTCTCAGACCTACACTGCCCTAGAAGATGTTATTCTTTCAGACCTACTCTGCCCCAGAAGATGTTATTCTCTCAGACCTACACTGCCCTAGAAGATGTTATTCTCTCAGACCTACCCTGCCCTAGAAGATGTTATTCTCTCAGACCTACCCTGCCCTAGAAAATGTTATTCTCTCAGACCTACTCTGCCCCAGAAGATGTTATTCTCTCAGACCTACACTGCCCTAGAAGATGTTATTCTCTCGGACCCACCCTGCCCTAGAAGATGTTATTCTCTCAGACCTACCCTGCCCTAGAAAATGTTATTCTCTCAGACCTACCCTGCCCTAGAAGATGTTATTCTCTCAGACCTACTCTGCCCCAGAAGATGTTATTCTCTCAGACCTACCCTGCCCTAGAAGATGTCATTCTCTCAGACCTACTCTGCCCCAGAAGATGTTATTCCCTCAGACCTACACTGCCCTAGAAGATGTTATTCTCTCAGACCTACTCTGCCCCAGAAGATGTTACGAGGTTAAGTTAAAATGTAAGTCACAAATAGGCTGTAGAAAAATAACTAATGATAACAACTTGAAACCAGTTTATTTTATAATACATTGTCCCTTTATTTCTCAACATAATTTCCACCAACATTGATGCACTTATCCCATCGTTTTATCAGTCCTCACAAACCGGCTGCATAGAACTGCATGCTCTGTTTTCTAAACCACGTTTTCACTTCACATTCTACTTCGGCATCATTCGTGAAATGTCTCCCGCCAAGGTGGGTTTTCAGTGTTTATGCTGACAAATGTTTATCCCGTAAAGCGTACATAGCTGGGTAGAAAAAGTTACGCGGGCGAGTCAATAAGTAAGTCACACAGTTCAGTGGGATGGCAGGTAAATGAAAACAAAGCACGTAGTTCTTTGCAGCCGGTTTGGGGGTAGGGGGGGGGGGGGGGGGGAGAACTGATAAAACAATGGGATAAGTGCATCAATGTTGGTGGAAATTATGTTGAGAAATAAACGGACAATGTATGTATAAAAATAAACTGGTTTCAAGTTGCTATCATAGTTAGTTATTTTTCTACAGCCATTTGTGACGTACTTATTAACTTACCCTCGTATTCTCTCAGACCTACACTGCCCCAGAAGATGTTATTCTCTCAGACCTACACTGCCCCAGATGATGTTATTCTCTCAGACCTACACTACCCTAGAAGATGTTACTTGGACCTACACTGTCCCAGAAATGTTTTCTCTCAGACCTACTCTGCCCCAGAAGATTTTATTCTCTCATACTTACTCTGCCCTAGAAGATGCTATTCTCTTGGACCCGCTCTGCCCTAGAAGATGTTATTCTCTCATACTTTGCCCTAGAAGATGTTATTCTCTCATACTTACTCTGCCCTAGAAAATGTTATTCTCTCATACTTACTCTGCCCTAGAAGATGTTATTCTCTCATACTTACTCTGCCCTAGAAGATGTTATTCTCTCATACTTACTCTGCCCTAGAAGATGTTATTCTCTCATACTTACTCTGCCATAGAAGATGTTATTCTCTCATACTTACTCTGCCCTAGAAGATGTTATTCTCTCATACTTACTATGCCCTAGAAAATGTTATTCTCTCAGACCTACTCTGTCCTAGAAAATGTTATTCTCTTAGACCTACACTGCCCTAGATGTTATTCTCTCAGACCTACACTGCCCTAGAAGATTTTATTCTCTCAGACCTACACTGCCCCGGAAGATGTTATTCTTTCGGAACTACACTGAAATAGATTTTATTCTCTCAGACCTACTCTCTCAGACGTTATTTTCTGAGATCTACTCTGCCCTTTTTTTTTTTTTTTTTTTGCATATCCTATACAGGACATCGCTGTCAACACCAGCATCTTTCAGCTGTATGTTGATTTCTTGGCAAGATTACACTCAGTAGTTTGCCATTGCTTTCTGAGCGGGCGCTCACATACCCCGTAAGTTACAGATGCGATTCGAACCACTGCTGATTCTCACCGTCATCACCTTACCGACGAGAGTATACGAGATTACGGAGAAAAAGTCATAACCTCTAAGCCACGAAGCCTACTCTGCCCTAGAAGATGTTATTCTCTCAGACCTACTCTCCCCTAGAAGATGTTATTCTCTCAGACCTACTCTCCCCTAGAAGATGTTATTCTCTCAGACCTACTTTGCCCTAGATGTTATTCTAAGGTTATCTAAAGCATGAGGCCACTGCAATGTAGTGGCTAGGCTGCTTCTCAGTGGTCATGGGTTTAAATCTACATCTGGACATATTTATTACACTTACCTGGACTCGCAGGTCCACCCAGCCTACAGTAGGTACCAGAGAATGTCTAGAGAAGTAAAGGCCACCAGCATGAAAAGACCCCATCATACACCGGGTGCCAGTTTGTCTATAGAATTATAACTCTAGCACCATGTGCTCAACACATATTAAATGCTTGTAAAATGGCCCTATACATTTGTATTGTATTTTATTTTATTATTTTATCCAATGCATCTTCGTCTCTGTGTTTGAACTGTTATAGTTAAGTGTTTCATTTTCGTGTTTCACATATGTACTCGTACTAGTCAAGAAAATGATTAAATTCATCTGTTTCTTTTGGTTGCCAGAATTTTGGATGCTTCATTTTAACCGAACTCAGTCATGGGAGTAACACCAAAAACATGAGGACAACAGCCACGTATGATTCCAAGTCACAGGTATTACTTTGTATGTTTTGTGTCTTCTGATACCTTTAAGTTTTCCTTTTTTCTTGTTGGCCACAAAAATTATTTTCCTTTTCCTCCTTCCTTTCTTGTGTTCATTTTTTTGTTTGCTTGCTGCAGTGTTTGCTTGAGTAGTAGCAGAAGTATTGGTAGTAGTAGAAGTAACAGTAGTAATAGCAGCAGTAATGGTGGTGGTGGTGATAGTAGTGGTAGTAGTAATATTAGTAGTGGTGGTGGTAGTAATGGTGGTGGTATTAATAGTAGTGGTAGTAGTGGTGGCGGTTGTAGTAGTAGTAGTAGTAGTGGTGGTGGTGGTGGTAGTAGTGAGAGTTCTGCTATCACAGTGGCTGGACACTTGCCTGCTGGCCCATTGATCAAGGGTTTAATCCACATTGGGATATCTGACGTGATACTGACCGCATCACCGGCCCAGTGCCGATTGGTCTATTCAAATATGTGTCTAGCACCATGTGCCCAGCACACATTAGGCCGTGTACAAGGGTCATGTACTCTGTTGGGTCTCCACTTTGAAGTGGGAGGGGCTTGCATGTCCGATGAGTTCACAATTATTGGTGGAAGAGTGACCCTATAAGTTAAAGTTGCACAATGATTGGCCGAAGAGAGACCCCATTAGTAAAAGTTACACAATGATTGGTTGAAGTACTACCCTGTTAGTTAAAGTTCACAATGATTGGTTAAAGAGTGACCTGTTAGTTAAAGTTCACAATGATTGGTTGAAGAGATTCTCCATTAAAGTTCATAATGATTGGTCAAAGAGTTACCCTATTAGTAAAAAGTTACACAATGGCTGGTCGAAGAGTGACCCTGTTAGTTAAAGTTCACAATGCTTGGTCCGAAGAGAGACTCCATTAGTTAAATGATTGGTCAAAATGTTACCCCGTTAGTCAAAGTTACACAATGTTTGGTCAGAGAGTGACCCTGTTAGTAAAAGTTACATAGTGATTGGCCAGAGAGCAACCCCATTTATAAAATCACATAATACCTCCACTGGTTAAAATTCACAATGATTTGTCGAAGAATTAACCCTATTTCTGTATTCTCTTCAGGAGTTTGTCATCAACACGCCAGATTTTGAAGCTACAAAGATTTGGGTTGGTAACTTGGGCAAACAGGCAACTCATGGGGTTTTGTATGCTCAGCTGTACACCGAGGATGGAATGTGCCATGGACTGCACACTTTTGTTGTACCAATTAGGGACCCCAAGACTTTGCTGGCCCTTCCTGGAGTCTTGGTTGGTGATATGGGTGAGAAAATTGGTCTCAATGGATTGGATAATGGGTGAGTTTGTTTGTGGTTGGTCGGGCTGTTGTTAATTATTTAGAAGTTGTCTTCTTTCGCTTCTTCTTCTTCTTCTTCTTCTTCTTCTTCTTCTTCTTCTTCTTCTTCTTCTTCTTCTTCTTCTTCTTCTTCTTCTTCTTCTTCTTCCTCTTCTTCTTTATCTTCTTCTTCTTCTTCTTCTTCTTCTTCTTCTTCTTCTTCTTCTTCTTCTTCTTCTTCTTCTTCTTCTTCTTCTTCTTCTTCTTCTTCTTCTTTTTCTGTCCTTCATCTCCTCCTCCTTCTCTTCCTCCATTTCCTTCTCTTCCTCTTCATTTTAAATTCTGAAAATAAGTTTGCTTGTGTTGTGTCCTCATCTCAGCTGTAACATTTGTTGCTTGTGTTAGAAACAACCATCCTCATCATAACATTTATACATCTGTCTGCATCGGATCATTGTTGAGATATTCTTTCTCATGTCTTGTGACATTTTACATATATCAAACAACATTGCTTAACATTCATATACTTATTGTCTTTCTCATGCATGCATGCAAGCACACACATACAAACACACTGTATGATGTCAATATGTGATACTTTATGCACACTTTATATTGTCAATATGTGAAACTTTACACACACTTTATGTAGTCAATATGTGATACTTTACACACACTTTATGTTTTCAATATGTGACACTTTACACACTTTATGTAGTCAATATGTGACACTTTACACACACTTTATGTTGTCAATATGTGGCACTTTACTCACACTTTATGTTGTCAATATGTGACACTTTACACACACTTTATGTAGTCAATATGTGACACTTTACACATACTTTATGTTGTCAATATGTGACACTTTACACACACTTTATGTTGTAAATATTTGACACTTTACACATACTTTATGTTGTAAATATGTCATACTTTACACACACTTTATGTTGTAAATATGTCATACTTTACACACACTTCATGTTGTCAGTATGTCATACTTATACACACACTTTATGTTGTCAATATGTCATACTTTACACACCATTATATTGCGAATATGTGATGCTTTACACACACTTTATGTTGTCAGTATGTGATGACCTATGTCTTGCCATCTTGACAGATGATAGGTTGTCAAATGGAGTTATACCTCTCCATAGCACAAACAACATAGAACAATTAGTATAATGAGTCACATCACGAAGATTTTGCTACGAATTATCATGCAAAGAGTGAGTGAAGAAAATACAACCTGAATTAGGGGAAGAACAATGTGGGTTTGTAGAAGGAAAGGGTACAGTAAATGCTGTGTATATGCTGCGAATCAGTTATTGAACGTGCTAGAGAAGTAAACAAGGGATATACATCTTTGCTTTATTGACTACACAAAGACTTTTGATAGAGTTAGACATGTCAACATGGTAGATATGCTTGCAGATCTACAAATTGATGGGAAAGATATTAGACTTATAAAAAACATATATTGGAAACAACAAGCTGCCATAAGGATTGATAATGAAGTGGGACATTATCTACCTATTAAGAGAGGTGTGAGGCAGGGATGTGTAATGTCTCCAGATCTTTTTTACCTATACAGTGAAAATATTTTCAGAAATGTAGAAGATATAAATGGAATCAGCATTGGAGGACGAAACATCAATAATATTAGATATGCAGATGATACAGTACTGATTGCAGACAATGAGCAGGATCTGCAACAATTAGTACATGCGGTTGTTGCACACAGTGAACAACTGGGATTAAAATTAAATAGTAAAAAGGCACAGATTATGGTCGTTACTAGGAAGAACGAAATACCAAAATGCAAAATACAAGTAAATGGGAATATTCTTCAACAAGTGAATCGGTACAATTATCTCGGAACAGGTATAACATCTGATGGGAGATGCCTTGAAGAGATTAGAACAAGAATCGCCATGGCGAAAGTAGCCTTTAGCAAGATGAAAAACATACTGACCAATAAAAGGATGTCAATTGAAATGAGAAAAAGAGTGTTGAGGGGATACATAGAGCCTGTTCTTTTGTATGGATGTGAAACTTGGACAATGAGCAGTCAAGCTGAAAAACATCTAATGATAGCTTAAATATAGTTTCTTAGGAGAATGCAAAGAATACCATGGACAGACAGAAAAACCAATGACCAAGTACTACAGGAGACAAATGAAAATCGTAAATTGGTTAGAGAAATTAGACGTAGACAGTCAACGTTTTTTGGGACATGTTATGAGAAGAAATAAATTGGAGAACTTGGTGACAACTGGCAAGATCGAAGGGAACAGACCAAGGAAGTAAATACCTGGATGGCTTGGCCACATGGCATCGAGACGGGAACACTGAGCTGATCCACGACTCTGATGATCGGGTGAAGTGGCGAGTCATGACCGCCCACGCTTTCCTGCATGGCACGTGATTGCACAAAGCCTGAGCTGAATTTATAAACCATGTGTTGCCCATGCAGCATGATCCCTCTCTCGGCCTGCCTAGTTTACTCTAGAGGAAAGGTAACAGCAATACATCTGGAACAAGACAAGCTGCAGATGCTGCTGGATCAGGGAAGCAATACTCTAATTGCTTGTCAGAGATTCCTTCCTAGATCAGTTGCTGACCAAGGCTTAGCGCCTGGTCTGCCATACCATGACATTTAGTTTTGGGTTGCATTTCCGCACATTAGGATAAGGCTTGTACCCACCCATTGCGCTCCTCCACCCGAAGTCATTGCCACAATGTGAAGGTGTCATGTTTGGTGAGCACCGCCCAACAACTGGCACTAACAGAAAGCAGATAATGCTATCAACTTTATATGGTAGCTCAGTCATATTTGACTAAGACCTGACATCGCACACAATTACATATTGTTACGATGTAATGCATCTCACACAGACACAGACTCACACTATTTTGTCAATGTTTGATACTTCATGCATACACATAAACACATAGACACAGACTATTTTGTCAATGTTTGATATTTCATGCATACACATAAACACACAGACACAGACACACACTATTTTGTCAATGTTTGATACTTCATGCATACACGTATGTCAGTGTGTAATACTTCACACACATGTCAAGATGTGATACTTCACACACATAAACACACAGACACATTATTCCCCAGGTTCGTCGCCTTCAATCAGTTGAGGATTCCCAGGGAAAATTTGCTGGACAAATTTGGTGACGTGACGCCGACAGGACAGTATGTGACTCCTTACAAGGTATTTCCCTGTATGACTCCATGTTTGGTGTATCATAACTCTATAGCACAGTGTATCCTGAATCTATAACACATTGTATCATGACTATGCATCATGTATCATGATCCCATACATAGTGTATCATGACTCCATGCATAGTGTATCATGGTCCCATACATAGTGTATCATGATCCCATACATAGTGTACCACGACTCCATGCATTGTGTATCACGACTTCGTACATTATGTGTCATGACTTTGTTCATTGTGTGACATGACTCCATACATTGTGTATCATGACTCCATGCATTGTGTATCATTTCTCCATTCTTAGTGCATCATGACTCAATGCATAGTGTATCATAACTCCAAGCACAGTATATCATGACTCCATAAACAGTGTATCATGACTCCATATGGTGTGTATCATGACTTCATACATTGTGTATCATGATTCCATGCTCCATGCATTGTGTATCATGACTCAATACACAATATGTCATGACTCTATACACAATGTATCATGACTCCATACATTGTGTATCATGACTCCATGCATTGTGTATCATGACTCCATGCATTGTGTATCATGACTCCATGCATTGTGTATCATGACTATACGCAGTGTATCATGACTCCATGCATTGTGTATCATGACTCCATACATTGTGTATCATGACTCCATGCATTGTGTATCATGACTATATACATATTATATCATGACTCCATGCATTGTGTATCATGACTCCATACATTGTGTATCATGACTCCGTGCATTGTGTATCATGACAATATACATTGTGTATCATGACTCCATACATCATGTATCATGACTCCATACATTGTGTATCATGACTCCGTGCATTGTGTATCATGACTCCATGCATTGTGTGTCATGACTCCATGTATTGTCTGTCATGACTCAATAGCAAGGTGTATCCTGACTTTAACACAATGTATCCTGACTCCATGCACTGTATCATTACTCCATTCTTAGTGTATCATGACTTAATGCATAGTGTATCATAACTCCAAGCACAGTATATCATGACTCCATAAGAAGTGTATCATGACTCCATACAATGTGTATCATGGCTTCATACATTGTGTATCTTGACCCCTCAAAGTGTATTATGACACTATACTGTATTCAGCGAACAGTAAATGAATGCTCAAATGTCATGAGGTGTTAGCAATTAGGCATTTCCAGCCAGTTTTCTGCAATCAGAAAGAGTTTATTGTCAATTTGAAATTCCTGTGTGGATAACAGAGGTTCCACATTCGAACGTCTGTGACTATGTGTTTTAATTGTTTCAGCTTATGTATTTATTCATTTATTCACTTCATCTGATATGTAACTCTGCAGTATGCACCTGACAAGATGCAGAGATCCATCATCATCATTGTTATCAAGTGCCTTACCAGTTAGCGAAGGCATTCATGTCTCTCTACAGATCTCGGTCTTTGGTGTTCTGGGTCACTCTGTTGATGGTATCCCTCCATGCCATAGTCTCAATCCATCCAGCATCATTTCTCTTGGTCTGCCTCTGCCTCTCTTCCCCTCGATCTTTCCAGTCATCGGGATGTTCTCCAATACCTCTCTTCTCATCACATGACCAAAGAAAGTGTTTTGTCTCATTCTTTATTGTTGAATATAATGTTTGAATAACGAAGACACAAACAATAGATTGCACGATTTATTACCTGGCATATTTCGCTGCATCTCGTCAGGTACATACTGCAGAAATCACGAAACGTAAAGTAAATTAACTAGATAAATCCTTCAAGCTGAAATATACACATGTTCGGACAGTAATGTCAATTGTCTACCACAGTAATTTTAAGCTGACTAACATTTTCAGAGCTTCACACCTGTCCAGTATAAATGGGGCTTAGTGCAGACCCTGTTTAACCATGCTAGAAAGATATGCACCCAGGACACACTGACAGAGGAATTTTAAACTCTGAAGAATGTCTTAAACCTGAATGGGTACTCCACAGGATTTATAAAGCGCCACTGCCAACAGCCCAAACCAAAACCAGACGTAACTACAGTCCCTAAACTCAAGGTATTCATCCAGCTAACCTTTCGAGGGGATGACGTAATGCAACGTCTACAAGACCGGCTCACTACAGAAGTAGGCCAGACATTCCGTGCTGTAACTCCAGTAATTAGGTATGGAACAACACCGATTCCCACACCAGCAGCCAAAGAGCCTGTTCCTCTGTACGTCAAAAACAATTGTATTTACCAATTCACATGTAGACGCCAGGCCTTCTACATCGGTAGAACAGAGAGACAGCTGAAGAAAAGAGTGTCAGAACACACACCTTAATGGGTCGACAAGATACGACACACAGGCGATGCTAGCCTAGTGGGGCCAACACACCGGAAGCTCCCTGCGTCTTCAATTGGTAGGCACATTATCGAAAGCGGCCATGTGGTTGACAGAGACATTACCTTTCACGTGTTGTTTAACACAAAATACTCGCTTGTTAAAGTTTGCAGAAGCAATAATGATCAGTCAACGCAAGCCAGATTTGTGCAAACAGAAAGACATATTAGTCAGCTTAAAATTACCATGGAAGACAATTTACATTACCGTGCGAACATGTGTATATTTCAGCTTAAAGGATTTATCTAGTTAATTTACTTTTAAAAAAAATTAAGTTGCATGTCCTTCACAGGACGTAGCAGTCAACCCCAGCATTTTCATTGTTCGTGATTCCTGGGCAAATTTTACGTTCAGTAGTTTGCCATTGCTTTCTGAACAACCGGCTCCTATACCTTTTTCGAAAAAACTAGCGCCACTGTGTTTCGAACCCGGGTATATGGGCTCACAAATCACGTTCGCAAACCCTTAGCCACAGAGACCGGTTAATTTCGTTGTGTGATTTCTGCAGTGTGTACCTGACAAGATGCAGCGAAATATGCCAGGCAATAAATTGTGAATTTATTGTTTGTGTCTTCGTTATTCAAATTCACTATGGGAAAACATTGTTTTGAATATAATGTTCTAGTTTCATTAGCCTTTTTTCAGGCAGTCGTCGTTAAGTTATTCTGGCATTTGCAACATTAGGAACTATATGTCTTTATATCATTTTCATTTGTCAGAGAGGTCACATCAAAGTGCCCTATTTGCCATTTGTCAGAGAGGTCGTTTCAAAGTGCTCTATTTTATCAGGGTGGATGATGGTAGAATACCAAATGACTTTTTTGGTGAATTACAGATGGGTAAGAGATCTCAGGGTCGGCCTCTACTACGATACAAATATATGTGTAAACAGGACATAATTAATACAGGCATTGATAATGCACATTGGTATCGAGTCGCCTCTGAATTTGTTGCATGGAGGGCAAATATCAGAAATGTAATAAAGACACTGAGAAAATGATTGCAGATAAGTCATACACGGAGCGTGCAAGATGTAAGATGGTGCATGATGGTGGAAATGACCATGTGTTCACATGCATCCACTGTGGACATTTACAGCGCGAATTTGCCTTATCAGTCACAATCGCTACCACCATGGGTTGTAGTTATTATGCCTTTTTGAAGCAGAATGTAACAAACTATCGTCTGTCAAGACGGCAAGATACCAATGTAACTGTATTTTGTCAGGACCCAAACAAGAGGTTCGGAGCATCTCTGGGTGCCTTGTCCGGTGGTCGCGTGGGGATCACTGGGATGGGAGTGGCAAACCTCAAGTTGTGTGTCACCATTGCCGTGAGGTACTCCGCTGTCCGACGCCAGTTTGGCCCCACGTCAGAGGTGGAGATACCTGTGATTGAGTACCAGCTGCAGGTAGGAGTTGATTTTAGTATGTTTCATTAGGTGCTCACCTGCTTGCCTGGTGGTTATGTGTTCAAATCCAAATCAGAGTTAAAGTTAGATGCATATCCTTTATAGGACATTGCAGTCAAGCCTAGCATATTTTGGCTGTTTGTGATTTCTTCGCAAGTTTATGTTCAGTAGTTTGCCAATAAAATTCTGAACGACCAAAGCTTATACCATTGTATTAAAACCACGCAAGGAGGTCAGTTTCTGTTCTCAAGGTGGATTTTTTAATTGACCTGAGCTGCTAGGTTTAGCCTAAAATTGGTACCAGAAAACATCTTGGAAAGTAAAGGCAGCTTGTGTGGTGTTGATCAAATCACCCTTGAGTGCTGTATACAAATATGGATGTTGGATGTAGCACCATATGCCTAATCCTTCTTGAGGCATGTCCAGTGGCCCTTGGCTTGTTTAAATGTTGCATTGTTGTAGCTTTACCTGCGTGCTCATTTGTTACAGCTGGTAGGGTCAATGGGGGAGCTGTAGTTGTTAGTACACCTGTCTGCCAGGACAGTGGTCTCGGTTCAATCCCCAGTAGTGGCAGATTTTTGATTTTTTTCGATCAACGTGACTCCGAGGGCATTATACCGTGGCCTAATATATATCAAATCGTAATCCTGCATGCAGCGGTAGAAACACAACTGCGGGTGATTTGCCAGCAGACGATCTTGTATATTTTTTTACCCACATATCCTATTTACAGGACATCGCTGTCAACACCAGCATTTTACCACCTGTCACCAACTGGCTTGAGGTAGCTCCCGGTTGGGCAACCACTCAGCCAAAATCATTTTCTTCTGCTGGTGTTTAGTTCTGGATGCAGTTTAAGATCCCCTAACTCTGTCAGAAGGAACTAATTGCTACCCCAGATCACAGAGAGAAAACGTGGAACAAATGTCTGTTATGCTGATTTAAGACACTGTCCCTGATACTCAAGAAAACAGCCAAGAAGTGGCTCGTTGAAGATAGAATATATCTATATATATAGATGTGGCTGTACTTGGTATCACCAGAAGTGAGAAAGGAGGAGTTAAGACATGCAACGTAATCTGGTTACTTATGACTGCATAGGCAAGATACCTCCCGGACATAGATTCCCACTTCTGGACAATATGTGCGAACCCCCACTAAATGATAATAATGTGTGTACTTGATTACGCTACACAAACATTTATAAACATTTAGAATTATACAGACAACTGAGTTTAAAATACAACAACTGTGTTTATTATTGCTATTGATGATCATATGATGATGATGATGATTATATTATGGTATACGTAACTCATCTGGCTGAAAAGCTCAGAAGCACATAGGTCATGCTTCCCCCAGTGAGACGCAGTTCACTGTCAGATTGAAGGAGTCCAAATTGGTCCCTTCACAAGGCTAAGTCACTTCCGGATATGGATTGTTGACTGTCCATTGCTCCTAAGAGATCTGGAATGAAACGAACGGAGATGGGTAGTATCTACGTCTACACATCTCAAACACATATGTCTATACATTCATATAAACATACATTCAAGTCATAATATATGATGGTATGATGATATATGATGGCATGTTACATAAACATATATCAGTTCTAAATAAATAAATATATATGTATATATTAATAAAACTATTTAGAACATCTATAGCTCAAAACATACATCATCACATACATTTATGTAATGGAGTGTTTCCCATATAAGTTCACCTCACTTACTCTTTCCCTTTCTGATTCATTCATACTGTCTTGTCGGAAGGGCTGGTCGCACAGTCCTGTCGAACATTAAATGCCTTCCCTGAATCTGTCTGGGATATTGAATGTCCTAAGTCATGTCTGTCCTCATGCAGACATCATGCAGACAAGGTGAACTGGTGCCATTCCTCAAACCAAGTGGTTTCACCACAATCTTGGTAGGCACTCAAAGTGTTGGTCCAAATAATCAATGTTAATTGGACGCTATCAAGAGACTGGTAGCTATCAGGAATTTCTCCTAAGTAGTCAGTCTCCCCAATGTTTAACATCATACAGGATGAATCTAAATGTATCTCCTGTACATGCATAAGCCACACGCTCATGTAGCTTGGATAATGGATTTCTCCAAATTATCACATACAACAAATCAGACAACCAAGTAGTGAATGAAAGAAGAAGATAGTTCTCAGTGTAATAGTAAATCTAGAAACTGGAACATTAAGTACAAAGAAAATCCACGAGTGTAAAGTTTGGGAGAATATGTAGAAACAGGAAACTACACAAGCCTTCAGACTAGCAGACAAACTAATCAGAGTAATGGTATTACCTGGGTTATAGCTAGGAAATCCTGTCATACGACTTCGTACAGAAGTCCAACAGAACGAAATGTTAATATTTCTCCAGTAGGTATCCTAAGAATGCTATTGTAAATTTGCGTCTGAAGTCTTGCTGGCCATGCATGTAGTTTTATTCTCTTCAGCCCTGGCTAGTTTTCACGTTGGCTAATTAATATCTCCCCTATTAATTAACTCCACCTATTTTTCCATGTACGATGACGGGATGGATTAAGTCCTAAACTCTTCTCCCCCCTCCTCCTTTCCTGTGAAGGGTAGTTTCATCTGTCAATCAAATGGACCGAGGCCCCGCCACGCCTGAAACAATGAAACATGCTTTGGCGGCAATGCAGTTGCGTCATTACATTCCAATAGGCTATTAACACCCGCCTTCCTGGGTTGCTGGCAATAGTGTGTCAGCCATGTGTTCCTACTTTGCCGCTGTATTGCCGTGAGGTGTCAAGTATCTGGTCCTAATTGCTCCTTTGTGGTGGCAACTCAGACGTTGTCCCGTCTCCCCAATGTCTGGACTTATAGATAGGTGTTAGGCCTGCATTATATTGCCGTCTTTGGATCACACGGGGTTTTCCCCTGAGTAGCACTGCCATGTATTATTTCAGACGGGTCTGGCTGACCCTCTTATCTCCCATTCTGCCGTGGCTGGTTCACACGTTAGGTCCTGTTGAACGTAAGGTGTTAGTCCCTATTCCAACCGCAGGCTTGTAAACTAACACGTCAATCTCAACTGACTGGCTCCGCGATGTCTGGTTGATCAGAACATCAAAGGGAAAATCTCTTAGATGTAGAGACCAGACGTTGCTTTGATCTACTAATGTAGTAAAAATGATAGTGCGGGCTCTAAGTGACTCTGTATTTTTCTCTTACGTTTTTATCCTCTTCTGGGGAACGTTTATTCTTTTAGAGAATTTTAGAAAAATATTGTGGGCTCTGTAATTCCTTGAAAACTTGGGTAATTATGATGCTGCCGGGGCTGTCCCGTCACATAACTCTCCAATTTAAGTAGGTTCATTAATGAAGCCTATAACAGAGCCTCGGCAGCATTCAAGAATGTATCTAAGTTCTCTCCGTTCTCCAACTGCCTCCAAGTCTGGGTTTCCAATATTCTTTGTGGCAGTGGGATGTTCTATGAGTCAAAAGAAATATCCCATGTCCATCCTCCCATGATAAATCTTGCAAATCTTTGCTTCTGGTGTTGTGTCGGATTTCCGGGCTATTGCTCGGTAATGTCCTGTCCTCTGGAGGTTTTACTTTTTCCCAGCCGGGAAATTGCAAAATGTATAACAAGATTCTCCTGCGCCGCAGAGAGACTGTTATTATCCACTTTATTTCTGGCCCTTGTCCTATAAGCAGAGGAAGTGCCATCAGTGTTTTCTTAAAAGAATTGGTCGCAGTAATGTTGCTCCATTTTCTTTTCCTCCATCGGCCAAAGATCATAATAAAATCCTTTAATCTCCTCCTTTTGGCAGGAAATTTGCTAAACATCATAATTTTATGATGTGCATTCAACTCATACTTGCCTCTTTCTTGGTAGGGCGTCCGTTTACTCCCTCCTGATTTAAGAGTTTTCTTCCCTCGATAATTATTTATCCAGGTGCGTTCCTCTTCAACAGAGTTCCATTTTGAATCTGTGTTTGAAAGTCTAAGGCTAGTAGAAGTTGTCCAGCTTTGAGAAATCATGTTGTTCCCCAAGAACTGTGAATTTGTATCACTCCTTGTAGAAGTATACATAAACAGCTGTTCTCCCCATCCAACATTGGTTGAAGTGAAAGGTAAACAAGGTCCTGAGTGTTGAGTATACCAACCGCTCCGGTTTTGTTCCGCTGCAGAGTCCATCATTTGTGATCCCCTGTTAGCTTCAGCTGTGTTGATGATAGGTATTACCTTCATCCTGTCCAAAGAAGTATTTTCTTCTTTGTTGTTAGCAGACATGTTTATCGTCCCTGAATCAGAGTCCGTGGTATAACCTACATGAATGCTTTGTGTATCTTGAGTTTCCTTTTCGAAAGACTCCAAGATACTGACATCGTAAGAATTCTCCTCCGTGTCTTGTTTGTCCTCCATGGCTGGGCTCTCTTGTGCCAAGTCCAATTGAGGTATTCTCTCCCTGGTCTGGTTTTCTTGTGCCAAATCCAATAGAAGTGAATGTTGTGGGGTGTCATTTTCAATGTCATCTCCCACCTGAGATAAGTAATTCATACTGATAATTGTTTCATCTTGTGTGGCCACATAGAAAGAAACACTGGAATCCTGTTTTACATCCATTCCAGTCTCAGCTGAATTCATTTCCACTCCTAGTTTATCTGAACTGAAGGGAATAAGAGAATCGGGTAAGGTCTCGCCTTCGATCTCTTTAATAGTTTTCCTCAGGTCCTCCTCCTCCTGGATTTTTCTCCTTTGGGAAGTCTTAGGAAGCTCCTGAGATTGCTGGGTTGCCAAGCCAGCTAATCCGCTGTCATTGCGGTGTAAACATTTATCACGTTTGTGACTGGTTACCGTACGCTTGGTACATTTATTCATATTCCGTTTATTTTTCGGAATTGAGGGAAGCATCTGCCTTTCTGTGCGCAAGTTTTTGTTTTTCTGAGCCATGGGGATTTGCGAAGGAATGCGTGCCTCTTCTTTGTGACGGTCAGCTTCCCCGCTTTCTATCAGAGTTTCGGCTTGAGTGATTGGCTTTTCCTCAGTCGAGCTGGTAGATTCCTCCACGTTCAGTATTTCAATTTGCTTCTTCTTAATCTCATCTTCTTCAGCTTTGTGACGCATATCTGCTTCTAATTCGGCAAGTCTTTTCATCATCTGCTCATCTTCTTTGTCCCACCAATCCATTTCATCTCTGATAAATAGTTCTAGCTTCTCTCCTATTAAGCTGAGCCTTATGCCCCATCCTCTAGCGGACTCTAAGAAATCTGTGCGTGCATCCATGATCTCTTCTCAGCTTAAACTCAGGCAAGTAATTATATTATTACCCTACAGAGAGCTAGTTAGATTTATACTAGAGCAGGATAGTGACAAGAGGAACAGACACTGCTATGAGAATGATAGTAGTGAATTAGAGTGAGAAAGTTGATGCAAAGCAGTCCGTCATACACTGAATTAACTAAGCATTATCAAATTATTCATGATTAAATCAAATGATAAAGCATGTAATCAAAAATCATCAAGAAAATCATCAATAAACTAATTAATATCACTAATTAATGTGATTATTAATTCTACAGTTGTGGATGATGTAAACTAACTCATATATTATCCGTTATTAACTTTTTAACAAGTTATTTAAATTCTACAGACTTCCCTAGAAACAAATTCCTAAGTTAATACTTAGCAAATGTAATGGGTGAAGAATGAAAGAATGGTTTATGAAAATCAATAGTCTAGAATTTATTCTCTGATTCTATCATGGATAAGAAGTCCTAATGTGTCAAAATCTTGCCCACAATCAAGCAAGCTATTACATTAGAAATAAATTATAACTAACTAATGCTGCTAAGAATGTAAGTGAGAATGACCTAGGTTCTATCCATGGGCAAGACCAGAATAATACCAGACTAACAGATTTGAAATAGGTTCGTTCCTTGCGAGCGAACCAAAGTGTTCTAGGGTTTACTCCCGGATTCTATAGCGGGCGAGCAGACCAATAAGTCGGAAGCGAACCAAAATTTTCTAGGGTGTACTCCCGGATTCTATAGCGGACGAGCAGACCAATATCTTGGACGCGAACCAAAGTTTTCTAGGGTGTACTCCCGGATTCTATAGCGGACGAGCAGACCAATAGTTCTGGAAGCGAACCAAAATTTTCTAGGGTGTACTCCCGGATTCTATAGCGGACGAGCAGACCAATATGTCACCAACTGGCTTGAGGTAGCTCCCGGTTGGGCAACCACTCAGCCAAAATCATTTTCTTCTGCTGGTGTTTAGTTCTGGATGCAGTTTAAGATCCCCTAACTCTGTCAGAAGGACTAATTGCTACCCCAGATCACAGAGAGAAAACGTGGAACAAATGTCTGTTATGCTGATTTAAGACACTGTCCCTGATACTCAAGAAAACAGCCAAGAAGTGGCTCGTTGAAGATAGAATATATCTATATATATAGATGTGGCTGTACTTGGTATCACCAGAAGTGAGAAAGGAGGAGTTAAGACATGCAACGTAATCTGGTTACTTATGACTGCATAGGCAAGATACCTCCCGGACATAGATTCCCACTTCTGGACAATATGTGCGAACCCCCACTAAATGATATAAGGTGTGTACTTGATTACGCTACACAAACATTTATAAACATTTAGAATTATACAGACAACTGAGTTTAAAATACAACAACTGTGTTTATTATTGCTATTGATGATCATATGATGATGATGATGATGATTATGGTATGGTATACGTAACTCATCTGGCTGAAAAGCTCAGAAGCACATAGGTCATGCTTCCCCCAGTGAGACGCAGTTCACTGTCAGATTGAAGGAGTCCAAATTGGTCCCTTCACAAGGCTAAGTCACTTCCGGATATGGATTGTTGACTGCCCATTGCTCCTAAGAGATCTGGAATGAAACGAACGGAGATGGGTAGTATCTACGTCTACACATCTCAAACACATATGTCTATACATTCATATAAACATACATTCAAGTCATAATATATGATGGTATGATGATAGATGATGGCATGTTACATAAACATATATCAGTTCTAAATAAATAAATATATATGTATATATTCATAAAACCATTTAGAACATCTATAGCTCAAAACATACATCATCACATACATTTATGTAATGGG
Source organism: Cepaea nemoralis (assembly GCA_014155875.1). Taxonomy (NCBI): domain Eukaryota; kingdom Metazoa; phylum Mollusca; class Gastropoda; order Stylommatophora; family Helicidae; genus Cepaea; species Cepaea nemoralis. The sequence goes on from JACEFZ010023415.1 coordinate 276,425, forward strand.
GTGTTTCCCATATAAGTTCACCTCACTTACTCTTTCCCTTTCTGATTCATTCATACTGTCTTGTCGGAAGGGCTGGTCGCACAGTCCTGTCGAACATTAAATGCCTTCCCTGAATCTGTCTGGGATATTGAATGTCCTAAGTCATGTCTGTCCTCATGCAGACATCATGCAGACAAGGTGAACTGGTGCCATTCCTCAAACCAAGTGGTTTCACCACAATCTTGGTAGGCACTCAAAGTGTTGGTCCAAATAATCAATGTTAATTGGACGACACAAAGATGGTGTCGGAGACTTTAATAGCAGTTCAGAAAGATGGGGATACCCAGATACTGACAAAAGAGGAGATGAATTGGAGGACTGGGAAATAGACTCAAATCTCCATCTACTCAACAAAGCGGATGACACACCGAGCTTCTACTCCAGAAGATGGCTTACCACTTCTACTCCAGACTTAGCTTTCTGCACAGGAGACATCCTCCACAAAATCGATCGCCATGTGCTGGACCAATTAGCAGGTAGTGACCACAGACCAATCAAGCTGGAAATGAATATGGAGTATGTTCCATAGGAGCAAAAGCCCTTGCCCCGCTGGAATTACAACGAGCAGATTGGGACAGATTTGCCATACTAACAGACAAATATTGTGAAAACATAAATACACGATATGGCAACATAAAGCAAATGGTGGAAAGTCTAAACAGAGCGATAATACAGGCAGCCACTGAGTCCATTCCAAGAGGAGCGAGGAAAAATTACAAAACCATACTGGACTGAAGAACTACAAAGTTTGGAGGACAAAGTTGAAGATGCAGGAAGACAGCAGAGAGAGAACAAACAATTGAAGCAAACATCTCTCTCAAAGCCATCTCAGCAAAATATAAAGAACAGTAAATCAAACAACAAGAGATTGTTGGAGGGAAAAAACAGAAAACCTGAATTTTGACAGGGATGGAAAACAAACTATGGAAACTAGTGAAAGCCCATGAACAATGAAGGACCTAGAAACAAACAAATAACAATTAAACAAGGAAATGCCTTGCTTACAGGAAAAAAGGCTGCAAATGCACTAATGGAACACTATGCAAATGCAAACCACATTGATATTACAACAGAACAGAAGAAAGCAATCAAAGACAAACAGATACATCATAGAAATACAGAGACAGCAGCAGAATATATGATGGCAAATCTAACAATGGAAGAAATGGAACAGGCAATGAATACCCTAAAAAAGAAGAAATCACCAGGAAAGGATGGAATCACAAATGAAATGCTAATAGGACTAGGCACCAAGGCAAAGAAGAAACTACTTCTTCTTCTTCTTCAGCATTCCGAGCCATTGAGGTTCTTTGCTGCAAATACAATCTGTCTCCATTCGTCTCTCTGGTGGACCTTCTCTTGCCAGTCGTTGATTCCAAGTGCTTGTAGGTCTGTATGTATATTATCTCTCCACCGCCTTCTTGGTCTACCTCGGGGTCTACGGTCATTTATTTCCTGAGTGTAAGCGAGTTTTGTTTCCCTATTATCTTCCATTCTTTCTATATGCCCCAGCCATTGTAGTCTACTAGCAGTCCTAAATAACAGCTGGAAGAGAGGAATAGTCCCACAGGCATGGAAGGAAGCTATACTAATACCAGTCCCAAAGAAAGGAAAAGACCTGGAAGAACCAAATGCTATCGACCTATCAGTCTACTGAGCTGTGTAGGAAAATTAATGGAACGCATTATCAATGGCAGGCTAACATGGCATCTGGAAGAAAACAAACTCTTAACACCACACCAAGCAGGATTCAGAAAATACAGATCCACTGAAGATCAAATAACCTATATAGCTCAGGAAATAGAGGATGCCTTCCAAGAGAAAAAGCACACACTAGCAGTCTGGATAGATTTAGAAAAAGCATTTGATAAAGTATGGAAGGAAGGACTGAAAGTAAAACTGCAAAACATGCATGTTTGTGGAAAAATGTATAAATGGATCAGCCACTACCTTGAGAACAGAACTGCCAGGACAAAGTACAAGGACAACAAGCAAAATGATGCTGCTGGAGCAAGATGTCCCCCAAGGAGGAGTTCTTTCACCAACATTATTCCTAGCATATATAAATGACATCACAGAAAATTTTCCAGCCAGAGTACACACCTCCTCCTTGCAGATGACCTAGCCATATGGACATCTGAAGAATATATTAGTACAGCTAACAGCAGAATACAGCAAGCCTTATTAGCGCTAGAGGACTGGTCAAAATCATGGCTAGTGAAGATAAGTGAGGAGAAAACAACATGCACAGTGTTCTCCCTCTCAACTAAACTCAGCACCTAAGCTGGTATTGAATGGAAAAATATTGCGCCATGAAGAAAATCCAAACTATCTAGGAGTCACCTTTGATCGTCGCCTGACATGGAAGACACAGGTTGAGAAAAATCGAACAAGAGCAAGGCAGAGAATGGCAATCATGAAAAAGCTTGCTGGTACAACGTGGGGAGCAGATGAGAAAGTTCTCAAGAAGTATATACTGGACGGGTGAGGCCAGTACTGGGAATATGGCATTGCAGCTTGGGCAACAGCAGCTAAGTCAAACTTTAACAAAATAAGTAGAGTCCAAAACCAAGGAATGCGAATCATAACTGGAAAGCCTGAAGACAACGCCTATTAATGAACTAGAAAAGATCACTTGTTTACAACCAATGCAGGATAGAAGAGATAGCAGAGCCCAGCAACAAGCAGAAAAATTTAGAAGATTGACAGACCACCCTATGTACAACAGATTTAATGGTTTTGGAAAGGGAAGACTGAAGCGTAGCAACTTTGTAGAAACTGCAAAACGAAGGATTAGGGCCGATCCTATACTTAACTTATCAACAGTCAAGCCCATACACAATGCACACAACTTCCCAGCTTGGAGACAGCAGCAACTGCCTGAGATGATAGAAAACATTCCTGGTATTGAGAAAAAGAACACTCAGCATGAAACCGAAAGAAGAGAAATAACCCTAAACTACATAAAAGAACATTACCAAGCAGGAATTGGACCCATGCATATACAGATGATCAGCCAAAAATTCAATAGAGAATGGAGGAGGAGGAATTCTCCTAAATTTAAAAAATGGAGTGAAAAAAACACATTCAATGGCAACTGGAAAATTTCAAGTAACTTCAAAGCGGAGGTAGAGGCTTTGAAAACTGCAGCAGAAATGCTCCTGATGGAGGAAAGTAAAGAGAAGCAAATAGCTATCTTCACAGATGCAAAGTCAGCTGTCTCAATACTCAAGAGCAATAACAGCACAGAACTAACTGACCTAAGAGCAGCACTCCATGGTCTATGCCAGAAATCCAAAAAAGTTGTAATACAGTGGATCCCATCACATTGCAGTATACCTGGAAACGAAGAGGCTGACAGACTGGCAAAAGAGGGCGGACGACTACCACAGCCTGACATAGACATAACCTATAATGAGGCAAAGAGGTTGATAAAAGCACTTATAGAACCAAATGGGAATCTGAGCATCCAGGCCATCAGAAGGATGATGCATATTACAAACTCGACCGAAGAGAACAAGTAGCAATCTTCAGACTCCGCACAGGACATAACAGGCTGAAATACCACTTGTTCAATAAACTAAAGATAGGAGATACTGATGAATGTAATTGTAGAACTGGAAAAATGACAGCAAAACATTTGCTGCAGGATTGCCCAACGTATGCAGAACAGAGAAAGATATTTTGGCCCACACCTGCTTCATTTGAGGACAAGCTCTATGGAGATATCAACAAGCTCAAGTTGACCGCAGCTTACTTTAACTACATACAGGTTGACATTTAAAGGTGCATGAAGACCCAGAGGCATGAAATGAAATATTGCTTGGATAGCAAATCCATTATGTGGAAAGTCCAAATCGAAAGCTCGCTGTGTGGGCTTCATAAAAGGTGGAAAAGTGTCCTAGTGGCACGAAATGGAATATTGCTTGATAGCAAATCCATTACGTGGAAAGTCCGAATCAAAAGCCAATTGTGTGGGCTTCATAAAAGGTGGAAAAGTGTCCTAGTGGCATGAAATGGAATATTGCTTGGATAGCAAATCCATTACGTGGAAAGTCCGAATCGAAAGCTCACTGTGTGGATGTCATCTGCAGACTGCATACTTCTGGTTTCCGGAAGAACAGCCTATGGTGAACGGAAGGCCCAATATACGGAAGTGAGGCTAAGCAGCCATGTGCAGGACGTGACGATTCCTTGGGTGAGCCCAGTACCAGAGCGCTATGTATCGGCTCTGCAAGTATGGAAGCCTCCTTGGATGGCGGGGAATGCCCATGGTCTGCCCCTGCCTTCCCTTGAGGGCTGACCAGGATCTTTGGCTGTTCTATATGGACCAGCTGGGATGGGGGATAACACCACAACAGTGAGAGTCAAACGTCCTAAGAAACCCCCGGGAAGGTTAACCCGGTCAACAAATGCCCGCAGAAGTCGGATGTGTCGGCCTAACGGCGCAAGAACGCAGCTCTGCTGTAAACAGGCACAACGCAATCACATCCGGAAAAAAAACTCCGGATGAACGAAGAAGAAGAAGAAGAAGAACCAAATGGGAATCAGAGCATCCAGGCCATCAGAAGGATGATGCATATTACAAACTCGACCGAAGAGAACAAGTAGCAATCTTCAGACTCCGCACAGGACATAACAGGCTGAAATACCACTTGTTCAATAAACTAAAGATAGGAGATACCGATGAATGTAATTGTAGAACTGGAAAAATGACAGCAAAACATTTGCTGCAGGATTGCCCAACGTATGCAGAACAGAGAAAGATATTTTGGCCCACACCTGCTTCATTTGAGGACAATCTCTATGGAGATATCAACAAGCTCATGTCGACTGCAGCTTACTTTAACTGTATTCAGGTTGACATTTAAATGTACATGAAGGAGTATTTAGACTGCCACACTTCATACCACAGGCATGTCGGTTACACAAGCCTCAAAGAGGCATGAAATGGAATATTGCTTGGATAGCAAATCCATTACGTGGAAAGTCCGAATCGAAAGCTCACTGTGTGGGCTTCATAAAAGGTGGAAAAAGTGTCCTTGTGGCACAAAATTGAATATTGCTCGGATAGCAAATCCATTACGTGGAAAGTCCGAATCGAAAGCTCACTGTGTGGGCTTCATAAAAGGTGGAAAAAGTGTCCTAGTGGCACAAAATGGAATATTGCTCGGATAGCAAATCCATTACGTGGAAAGTCCTGAATCGAAAGCTCACTGTGTGGATGTCATCTGCAAACTGCATTCTTCTGGCTTCTGAAGAACAGCCTAAGGTGAACGGAAGGCCCAATATACGGAAGTGAGGCTAAGCAGCCTATGTGCAGGACGTGACGATTCCTTGGGTGAGCCCAGTACCAGAGCACTGTGTGATGGCTCTGCAATTATGGAAGCCTCCTTGGATGGCGGAGAATGCCCATGGTCTGCCCCTGCCTTCCCTTGTGGGCTGACCAGGATGCCTTTGGCTGTTCTATATGGGCCAAGATGGGATGGGAGATAACACCACAACAGTGAGTCTAACGGCCTAAGAAACCCCCGGGAAGGTTAACCCGGTCAACAAATGCCCGCAGAAGTCGGATGTGTCGGCCTAACGGCGCAAGAACGCAGCTCTGCTGTAAACAGGCACAACGCAATCACGTCCGAAAAAAAAACAACGGATGAACGAAGAAGAAGAAGAAGAAGATTAAGTATTGAAAGAGTTTTCGGTTAAATGTGTAGGTACTCATTGGAGTTTTCAGATCTGGAGGCAGATCATTCCATAAGTGCGCACCAGAATAGGCGAAACATGTTTTGTATAGGTCCAATCTAGGCTTTGAGACATGTAACAAATTTAGGCGCTTGCTGTTCATTGCATTAGATTGAATCAGCGGCAGAAGATACTCTGGGGTATTTTGAGATATAATTTTGTTCACTAATTTGGCTTTGTTGAAAAGTAAAGCGCTTTTGAAGTGGTAGAAGTCTTAGATGACTGTATAAATTATTACTTTCAACGTGCTTTATGCCAGAAACCAGACGAATAGCGCGGTTTTGTAGAGAACATAGTCGTTTTAAATTAGATTTAGGGCAACCATCCCAAACTGTGGAACAGTAATCGAGATGTGATTGGATATAGCATGTATAGAATATTTTTCGTGTGCTTTCGTCCAGGAAGTGCTGAATTTTAGCAAGTTGGTATACTTTTTGTGCTATTTTCTTGGTAAGAACGTGAACATGAGAGCTCCAGCTCAAATGGCTGTCAATTAAAAGACCTAGTGTTTTATGTTCATTCACATTAACTATAGGTAACGAGCCCAAGCGAAGTTCTAGCGGTGCTCCAGTTATGGCTAGTGTCTGTAGTTTTTGTCTGGTCGTTATTAGCATGGATTTGGTTTTGTTGATGTTAATTTGCACGCGGTTTTCATTGCTCCATCTAGTAGACAGACAGGTAGATAGATAGACAGGTAGACAGACAGACAGGTAGACAGACAGACAGACAGGCAGACAGGCAGGCAGACAGGCAGGCAGGCAGACAGGTAGATAGATAGATAGATAGATAGATAGATAGATAGATAGATAGATAGATAGATAGATAGATAGATAGATAGATAGAAAGAGATTGAGAGGGAGGGGAGAGAGATAGAGAGAAAAAGAAAGTAAAAGAGATAGATAGAGATAGAGAGAAAAAGATAGAGAGAAAGGGATAGACAGTGTGAAGAGAGAAATAGAAAGAGATAGAAAGAAAGTGAGCTAGAAAGAGATAGAGAGAAGGAAAGAAATAGATATAGAGAATGATATAGATAAAGAGATAGAGAGAAAGGGATAGATAGTTAGAGAGCAGAGAGAGATTGAGAGATAGAAAGAGACAGCGAGAAAGATAGGTAGAGAGAGATAGAGAGAAGGAGAGAAATAGAGCTAAAGAGAAAGAGATAGAGAGAAAATGATAGAGAGAAAGGGATGGATAGTGAGAGAGAATAGAGAGATAGAAAGAGAACGAACGAACGAACAATTGTTATTTTCAAAGGGTTAAGAATTGGGCACGCAGGCTTGTCTGACATTCTGTACTTCTCTATGTCCTCTCATACATTCTTTCTGTCACGAGTTAGAAGCCGTTTGATTTGACCGTGCAGTATAAGGCAGACAACCCTACTATTGCCCGACCCGGTTCTCTGGAAAATTACCGCCCTTTGGCTGGCGTTCGAGATTATTCCAAAAACCTAGGCCGGGTGAACATGATTCACCGGCTGACAGCGCAAAGGTTTTGGCGCATGCACAGTGGATTAGGCCGGACGGACAAAGAAGAGTTGCTGGCTGTCAGGGCTCGTGGACAGTCGCTTTTGTGCACAGTGTGTTTTCATGAGGGAGAGCTGGGGCGATTGATGTCTCAAGGTTGTTAAAGAAATCCGACGTTTAGTCCTGCCGAGTTACAGCTACTCCAGTATGAAACTGTGTTCAGCAATCTGAAGGTTCTATCTTCTTGAGTGAAGTCTTATCAGTTGGTGACGGGTCCAGTGAGTGAGACCAGGCAAGTGTGATTAGCGGACCAAGAACCCTACTATGAATCCTACCATGTTTGTGTCACCAGAGTTTACTACACTGGAGGTTGAGTCCGACTAACCTTTGGCCATCGTCCTTACCAAGTATGTTTACTATGTCTATGATATCTGCTGACCGACTACACTCACGGCAAGTACCTTTATGGAGTGAGTGTGCCATGTATCAAAACTATTGACAGATTCACTACCAGCTAGGGACGCAGAGGTGTTTCCAAGGCACCAGGGCCGGGCTATATACTGGCCAAGACCTATTGACGCGTCCTCGTCGAGCGTCCCGGGCAACAGGTCCCTTCGGGGTCCTGGCTAAAGTCAATAGGATCGCCGATTCCTCCGAAGTCGGAGAGTGTCTGCCTGTACGGCGAGGAACCACCAGTCTGCACACCAATAAGCCAGACATGGGACAACGGATACTCACGCAAACATCAGGTCCTGTATGACATCACACTGATGTTGGACAACAGGATGTCGTCATCCAACATACAGGATTTCTCGTTGGAGCTCAAGCCACCGAATACAAACAACAACAACAACAAACTACCAGCTAGAACCAGATTAAACTGACTTTGTGTGCCAGGCCAGTTTGGCCTATGAATCCGCTGGAGTCTAGAGACAGTATCTCCAGCACCAACATTCCCCATCATCATCTGAGAAGTTGCTCTCATATTTATGACACTCTTTTGAACTTTATCAGAGAGGGCAACTCCGTGTTCATATTGTGGCCTCCTGCCAGATCTTGAACATTTCGTCATCTGTGTGGAACACTCATTTGGAGCTTCACGGAAAAGGTTTTCCGGAATTAGTCCAGGTCGACCCACCAGTATCTTTTCATCTGAGCGAAGACGAGAGCTGGATGGAAGACTATCTACATCGGGTGAGATCTAGTAGCAAGATGACCTGTCGCGTCTACTCGAAGCCTTTCCAGTGATGACTGCTCCACCCTTAAGCTACTCCCAGGCTTGCTGTCTGGACTGTTCTATCGGTTAATAGGTCTATCTCATCGTCATCATCCCACCATCATCATCATCCCCACCATCATCATCATCCCCACCATCATCACCCTCATTTGTACAATACACATTTTTGTTTCCATATAGATGCCAGAGTTGAGTGTTGAGTCATGCAGTCAGGACGATGTGTGGGTGGGTAGTATCCCTTGGTTAATTGAAGTGAGATAGGTATTCAGAGACCGGTGGGATCACGTAGACTGGGTGTACCTAGTCCCAGACAGATCACCTCCCGTTAGTAAGGTGTGACATCACTTTCCCCTCACCCCAAGGAGTGGTGTGCCATTATTTGGGGGAACGTCCGGGATGGTGTGACGATTCAGCTCTGGTAATTACTAGGTCATTGACACCTTATCTTGTTTTCTGTATAGCAAGTCTAGTCTACATAGGTCTTTGACCCTATTTCCACTCTTGACTTTGACATAGTGACTTGTGGTGTGCAGTGTTGTGGTCCATAGATTAGCTTTGTGTATTGAGATATATACATTGCCTTGTTGGTTATACCACTCACACTACTAACACACTCTCTTCAATCATGGCATCTACCAAATTAAATATGGCAGAGGTGCGAGCTACAGGCGTAGAAATGGGCCTGGAAGGTGATGCACTCCAGAAGCACATACAGGAGGTGGAGAGAGACTTCCGTCAGGAAGAACGAGAGAGAAGACAACGCGAAGCCGAACAAGAGAGTAGAAGGATAGCCTTAGAGGAGCGCAAGATGGCTCACGAGGATAAGAAGCTCGAGGCTGAAAGAGAAGTCAGGAAGCTTGAAGCTGAGCAAGCAGCCAAGAAGCTTGAAGCGGTACAAGAGGCTCAGAGGAGAGAACATGAGTATAGGATGCGGGAGTTAGAATTCAAAGCCCAATCTGAGGGAGCGGGAGGTGGAACTGGTCTCCCTGGTGCACCTAAGGTAGATAGACATGGCTACCACGCCATGAAGTTCCCTCTTGCTCCTTTCGAAGAGGACAAAGAGAAAATTGATCAGTTTTTGCAAAAATTCGAGGCGATGGCTGTTGCCATGGGTCTTGACAAAGACAAATGGTCTCTGAAACTGTCCCAAGGTTTACGAGGTACCGCGTTCGAAGTCTATACGAGGTTACCGGCGGGACAGGAGAATAATTACGACGCATTGAAGTTGGCGTTGGCGTTGTTGAAACGTTTTGAAATGACCGCGTACACGTACCGGAAGAAGTTTCTAACCGCGAAGCGAGAACCGGGCAAATTGTTTGCCGCGTTTAGTTTGCAACTGAAATCCTATTTACTCAAATGGATGGAATTAGCTGGTTTTGCCCAAGACTACGAGAGTCTCGAGGAACTCTGTATAGTTGATCAGATGCGAAAACAGATGTCTACGCCGCTTAAACTGTTCTTGGGAGAACAAGGGGCGGAACGGTTGGACGTAGTGACTAAGTTAGCCGAACGGTATGTATTAGTACATGGGGAAGCAGTGGAAGCCGGTCCCAATAGTGCTAAGGGTTCGGATAACTCTGATAAGAAGAAGAAGAAATTCACTCATCAGAAGAAGGTAGATTCTCCGGGGAAAAGTCCAGAGAAGACGCAGTCTGGGAGCAAGAGCCCACCTACATCTCCCCCTAAAAGGAGATGGCATGAGAAATGGTGCAAGAAGTGCAAGTCGCCCACTCACAATACGAGGGACTGCACTGAAAAGGTGAAGAGCTCCCACTTCGCGGCCTGCCTAGCGGAACCAAAGGCAGTTTCCACCGAAAAGGTCAATGTCGCCGAAGAGACTCTGGACACAGAAAGACCCTCGGTGGTAGAGTTGATCGAAGTGAACGGTCAACAAGCTGAATGCTTATATGACACAGGACTGGATTGTGATGCAGTCATAGCTGCCTATCTAGTCAGGCCAGAACAACTCACCGGGGATAAAATCGAGATACAACCGGCGATGAATAGTGCTGTGGCTATGACTTTGCCGATCGCCCAGGTGGAGATCAGGTCAAGGTACGTCACGGGCACGATTCAAGCGGCCGTGTTATCCGATTCCCTCTTTCCCGTAATCCTGGGGTCCCGATATGTATTCCTAGGGAGGCCTAAGGAGCCCGTCCGCATAGGTGACCTACAGACGCGGTCCCAACGGGAAAAGGAAGCGGCGGAAGCGGTAAATCTCTAAACCCATGCCGGGGGAATTGCGCACTGCCCAGGGCGAGGACACGACTTTGCGTTCTTGCTACAAGAAGCTACCGAGAAGTACTGACCCACCGAAACGGAGTCAGTACTATATGATGAATCGGCTGCTCTACCGGAGAGCTGGAGGGGGAGAGAAACTGCGCTGGCAGTTGGTGGTCCCGAAGGACTCCCGTCCCCAAATTCTTCATATGGGGCACACCATGTCAGAAAGGGGACATAAGGGTGTCGGAGCGACGCTTCAACGGATATCCTGCCATTATTACTGGCCAGGAATGACCGGTGACGTACGCCGGTGGGTTAAGTCTTGCCCAGTGTGCCAAAAGACAACACCCAAAAACTGGACCAAGAATATATGATCTCTTAAGGTGGGAGACGGAGTATTAGTGTGGGGTTCAACGGACACCAATATACTCGAGGTAGGATGGCAAGGACCTTTCCCCGTGGTAAGGGTAGTGTCTGAGACCAACTACGAGATCTGGATCCAAGGAAAAGGGAAAATTGTCCATGTGAATCTCCTCCAGGAATGGGAGAAGAGATCCAGTAAGGAGTCTCCGCACCTGATGGCGATGGCTGTAGCTGTTAAAACGGTTACAGGTCCAGACGGGGACCGAGAGAACCCAGTACTACATAGGGAGGTCTATGGGAACGTACGGGGTAGGTCTGATTTTCCACACGAGGATAAGGGGAAAACCACCCGTCGCGGAGAGGCCCAGAGTAACAGAGTCACTGGTAACTTAGGTCGGAAGGGAGGGAGAGCGTCGGATAGGGCGCAAGAGACCCTGGACTCCGTCCGACGATCAGCTGACCAGCCTCGCTCTCGAAAGAGATGGCTAGGGAAGCCCCAATCCAGGGGGTTCTGGACGAAGAGACAGTCTGTCGATGAAACCGTTGATCCATGTGCGAATCGCGTATGGAGACCTAGCGGTAGGGACGACATGGTTACAGGGGGAATGGGAAGGTCCGCCTGTATTGCGACCCGTCGCGTACGCGAGTCGGAGACCACTACCGACCGAACGTAACTACCCGATGGTCGAGTGTCCTGTCGCTGGTCTGGGCTGTCCAAGAGTTCTAGCCATAATTATACTGGTATGGTGTACCATTCCGGGTACAGTCAGAACATCAACCGTTGATGTTCCTGGCAACCTCCCAAAATCTCAACGCCCGCTTGATGCGTTGGTCTTTGATGCTTCAGCCCTACAACTTTACTGTTGAATACATTCCCGGAAAGGAGAATGTGGGGGCTGACTTCCTGTCCAGACATCCAATCCCGGAGGAAGAGGCTGAATTCACTCGGACCGAACCTCCGGCGAAAAAGAGTCGACCCGGTCAACTCTCTTAAGAGAGGGCCTATGTCACGAGTTAGAAGCCGTTTGATTCGGCAGTGCAGTATAAGGCAGACAACCCTACAATTGCCCGACCCGGTTCTCTGGAAAATTACCGCCCTTTGGCTGGCGTTCGAGATTATTCCAAAAACCTAGGCCGGGTGAACATGATTCACCGGCTGACAGCGCAAAGGTTTTGGCGCATGCACAGTGGATTAGGCCGGACGGACAAAGAAGAGTTGCTGGCTGTCAGGGCTCGTGGACAGTCGCTTTTGTGCACAGTGTGTTTTCATGAGGGAGAGCTGGGGCGATTGATGTCTCAAGGTTGTTAAAGAAATCCGACGTTTAGTCCTGCCGAGTTACAGCTACTCCAGTATGAAACTGTGTTCAGCAATCTGAAGGTTCTATCTTCTTGAGTGAAGTCTTATCAGTTGGTGACGGGTCCAGTGATTGGGACCAGGCAAGTGTGATTAGCGGACCAAGAACCCTACTATGAATCCTACCATGCTTGTGTCACCAGAGTTTACTACACTGGAGGTTGAGTCCGATTAACCATTGGCCATCGTCCTTACCAAGTATGTTTACTATGTCTATGATATCTGCTGACCGACTACACTCACAGCAAGTACCTTGATGGAGTGATTGTGCCATGTATCAAAACTATTGACAGATTCACTACCAGCTAGAACCAGATTGTATTGACTTTGTGTGCCAGGCCATTTTGGCCTATGAATCCGCTGGAGTCTAGAGACTGTATCTCCAGCACCAACATTCCACATCATTATCTGAGAAGTTGCTCTCATATTTATGACACTCTTTTGAACTTTATCAGAGAGGGCAACTCCGTGTTCATATTGTGGCCTCCTGCCAGATCTTGAATATTTCGTCATCTGTGTGGAACACTCATTTGGAGCATCCATCCATCCATCATGTGCCATGTCAGTAAGCGTGGGCGGTCATGTTCTGCCATCTCACTCGATCACCAGAGTCGTGGATCAGCTCCGTGTTTCTGTCTCGACCATGTCACAAGGCCAAGCCATCCAGGTACTTGCTTCTAGGTCTTCCCCTTGGTCTGTTCCCCCCGATCTTACCAGTTGTCACCAAATTCTCCAATCCATTTCTTCTCATAACATGCCCAAAAAATTTTGACTGTCTACGTCTAATTTCTCTAATCAATTTACGATCTTCATTTGTTTCTTGCAGGACTTGTTCATTGGTCTTTCTGGCTGTTCATGGTATTCTTTGCATTTTCCTCAGAAACCACATCTCTACAGCCATCAGATGTTTTTCAGCCTGACTGCTCATTGTCCACGCTTCACATCCGTATAAAAGTACATGTTCAATGTAGCATCTCAACACTCTTTTTCTCGTTTCAATTGACATCTTTTTATTGGTCAATATGTTTTTCATCTTGCTAAAGGCTACTTTTGCCATGGCGATTCTTGTTCTAATCTCTTCAAGGCATCTCCCATCAGATTATTACTGTTCCGAGATAATTGTACCTGCTCACTTGTTGAAGAATATTCCCATTTACTTGTATATTACATTGTGGTATTTCGTCCTTCCTAGTGACGACCATAATCTGTGTCTTTTTACAATTTAATTCTAACCCTAGTTGTTCACTGTGTGTAACAATCGCATCTACTAAATTTTGCAGGTCCTGTTCATTGTCTGCAATCAAGACTGTATCATCTGCATATCTATGTTATTGATGCATCGTCCCCCGAATGTTGATTCCTTCCATATCTTCAATATTTCTGAAAATACTTTCACTGTACAGGGAAAACAGATCTGGAGACATTACACATCCCTGTCTCACACCCCTTTTAATAGGCTGATATTGGCTTACTTCATTATCAACTCTTATGGCAGCTTGTTGTTTCCAATATATGTTTTTTACAAGTCTAAGATCTTTTCCATCAATTTGTAGATCTTCAAGCATCCTTATCATGTTGACATGTCTCACTTTATCAAAATCCTTTGTGTAGTCAATAAAGCAAAGGTGTAGATCTTTGTTTACTTCTATAGAATGTTCGATTATGTTTCTCAGTATATAAACAGCATTTACTGTACCCTTGCCTTCCACAAACCCACATTGTTCTTCTCCTATTTCAGGTTGTATTTTCCTCCTAACTCTTTGTATGATAATTCTTAGCAAAATCTTCGTGATGTGACTCATTATACTAATTGTTCGATGTTGATCATATTCCAAGGCTCCTTATTTCTTTGGGATTGCAATAAATATAGAATTACATAACTCCTGAGGTATATTTCCAGTATCATTGTCAGGATCTTAGAATTGGCTCGTTTAGCTAACACGTGTGAGACAGTACAAATATAACGTGATTCGACGTAAGACTCAACGATACAACGTTCTATGGATTTATTGCCATATTAAATACAGAACGATAATTACAACAATATACAATATATAACTCACGACGCTCACAACCACAATACAGCTCACAAGTCTGACGCTCAAGATGACAGTCGTTCGGCTTTCAACCACAGAGATCCACACAAACGCCTTGCTTTCACCGCACACGTCCTTCCAGTCTCCGGTCCCAGCTCGGTCTGTCGCTAGCGCGCAACTTGCTGACCGCCTCTAGTGGCGTCACGTGGCGTGCGTGCGTCTTGTCGTCAGCCTGACCGCTGGTCGCGTGTCAGGTAACAATCTTGCCAGCCGACAATTCTTGTCCGCCGGGTGTCGTAACGATGTTGCTGCATAGCTATCCCATGTTAGGCTCTGACATCCTCCCCGGGTACCTCAATGAAAGATGCCATCTTTCATTCATGATGTATGTATATACTGGGGTAGTGTTAACTTCATGTCAGAGTCTACCCTTTCCCGGTGTTATGCATGAAAATACATATATGGCATAGAAATATATACGAAAAATGTAAGTTGCATTGAAATGACAAATGAAGTTCAACTTTTAACACAACTCAGGTTTCATCCCCCTGATGGCTGGTTACCTCAATTGCAATAATACCCAGTCAGATCAGTAGTACCAGCTTCTCGCATCTACCTCGCAGCAATTTGAGAAAAAAAACGTAATAATATGGTTGTTTTGCAACAGCCATCTAGCCAGACTGAAATACGGCTTTATATGAGTCGTATTAAACACTCAAACTCTGACCTCATTTGGCCAGGAGCTTTTATGTTGGTTTGCAATGTTGGCAGCTCTCTGACATGCTTGGTGGACGCCTACCCGCTGTGTTAGCTGTTTTAACAACAAAATGTCTATTTATACAATACACATTAATGAATATGTTTCAAATTATGGCCCTTGGTGTAATTCATAAATGCAAGGGAAGTAATTTTGACATTCAAGAAATACAATAAATTACAATAATTATTTAATTTCTTAGCGTCATTGCTTGACGTTTCTTCATATTAACGAGAAAAAATCGGTAATATGAATACATTAATCAAGATATGATTCTAAGATTACACTAATCAAAATAAATAAGTACCCAATTGGTGTATTATATTTTATAGATTCAAAAGGATTTTACAATCGTCATAAGTTTTTGAATATTTGTATATCGTCTGCTAATTTTGCTATACTTTTTAAATTACACAGGAAGTACACACGAAACTCACAATTTAGTTGCTGTTACACTGTCTGAACACAACCGCTCCGGTTTTATTTTGTAATGGATAGTAAAATGTTCTCAAAGTTCGTGTCTGATGTTATAGTATCACAACTTTTGGATTATGATGGAATGTTCTTATTTCCGATGTGTTCACAACTTCTGGATAATGATCGACTGTTCTTATTTCTGATGTTCAACTGTCGAACATTTTGGATTAAGTTCGCTGCAAAGGTGGTGTAGAAGTCACTGTTCAGTCCACATTTGCACACGTCGTTAAAATATCACGGTGAAGAAATTCACACACAGCTGTCACTGTTAACTGGTAAAGTTCGCTTCTGGTAAGTGGTTAAGCGTCTGTGACACTGTTCTTGGTGTATATTTACAGTTAATAATGTTCTCTTTCTAACACACACTACACAATTATACTACACTCATTACATGGCTTAATTAAAATAAGTATATTATACATGTCGGTTTTTAACCGTATCACAATTACAATTATAGACCTTACACAGTAGGTGAATAGCAACAAATTCACTCATTGGTGGCTGTGTTGGTCTGAGTGTATTAGTACACACTGCACTCAGACATTGCTTACTGGGTCGGTCGGACAACGGGACAAAAGATCGGCAATTGAATTGATTCTGCCGGGAATATGTCGAACTTCGAAACTGTAATTTTGAAGCTTCAAGGACCAGCGAGCAATCATATTGTTGGATGGTACTCCGGCATTTATATACCGTAATGGACTGTTGTCAGTTTCGATGATAAAGTGACGTCCTAGAAGGTATCTGGATAATTTCGTCACACTTTCTACTAAGGCAAGTGCCTCTAATTGTGGAATGGACCATGCACGCTCTCGAGGCCTTAGTTTTCTTGATATAAACAAATAGGATGCAGGATGTTGTTGTATTCCTGCAACAGGACTGCCCCAATCGCAACGGAGCTAGCATCTGTTCTCAATCTGAAAGGTAAACGGATGTTGGGCAATTTAAGGATGAGATTATTCGAGTTCTTATCAGAAAAGTATGCCAAAACTTTATGAAATGCATTTCGTAGGCATTCATCGTGTACAACTTTTTCAGGCTTATCCTTAGTTAGTAAATTAGTAAAAACCTCGGTCAGTTCTGAAAAATCAGGAATGAAACTCCTGTAATAGTTGATCAGTCCCAACAAAGCTGCGGACTTGTTTCTTATTCGTTGGAAGTGACAGTTTTAGAATTTTGGAGACAATTTTGTTGTCTGTCATGACAAAGCCATTGGATATTCTGTACCCCAAAAATGATATCTCTTGGTAAGCCATGCTCACCTTTGAAGGCTTCACTGTCAGTCCGTGCTGTCTGATACGTTCTAGTGTCTGTTCTAGTGTCTTTATATGTTCCGTCATTGTCTCTGTATGGACACAAGATGTCGTCGATATAGCAAATAATATTAGGAATGTCAGCTAGGAGGAGTCGTGTCATGCGTACGAATGTGGCTGGGGCATTGACTAGCCCAAATGGAAGTTTGCACCATTCGTACAGTCCCCAAGGCGTGGCAAAAGCTGTTAGATGTCTGCTGTCTTCATGTACAGCTATCTGCCAGTAACCTTTAGACATGTCAAGCGTCGTAAAGAACTTAGCGTCAGTCAGTTCTGTCAGAAGATCGTCAGTGTTTGCCATTGGTTCAAGATCTAAAACAGTTATTTTGTTCAGTTTTCTGTAGTCGATGCAAAGTCGTATTGTGTTGTCCTTCAACAGTGTTTTTCTCAACAGAAGTTACACTCTTTCCAAAACTCTTTGCGTTCCACAAACTCAATGCACAAAGACAATCTATCTGTATCTGAACACTCAATAACATTGATGACACATCACTTACATCAAGATGACATTCAGTAAGGACATAGACATCAAGTTTACAAGATGGCGACAAGGTCAAAATGGCGACAAAATCACAATGTCGACAAGGTCAAACGGTGACAAGTTTCACAAATCACAAATGTTTTACACGCTTACAGGATCAAACAATATGTACTGTACGTTTACTAAATGGTTTTACACATATTTAAACAATGTAGTAATGGATCACAATTGAGACTTTTACGATCACATTTACATAACTATAACCTTGACAAATTTTACAAGTTCAAGAATTATAGTTTTAAATCGTTAATGACGTATGGTTTAAACAAAGACGAGCAACACACGTCTACATATATTAGGTTCTTAAACAAGGACGAGCAACCCACGTCCACACATGTCAGGATCTTAGAATTGGCTCGTTTAGCTAACACGTGTGAGACAGTACAAGTATAACGTGATTCGACGTAAGACTCAACGATACAACGTTCTATGGATTTATTGCCATATTAAATACAGAACGATAATTACAACAATATACAATATATAACTCACGACGCTCACAACCACAATACAGCTCACAAGTCTGACGCTCAAGATGACAGTCGTTCGGCTTTCAACCACAGAGATCCACACAAACGCCTTGCTTTCACCGCACACGTCCTTCCAGTCTCCGGTCCCAGCTCGGTCTGTCGCTAGCGCGCAACTTGCTGACCGCCTCTAGTGGCATCACGTGGCGTGCGTGCGTCTTGTCGTCAGCCTGACCGCTGGTCGCGTGTCAGGTAACAATCTTGCCAGCCGACAATTCTTGTCCGCCGGGTGTCGTAACGATGTTGCTGCATAGCTATCCCATGTTAGGCTCTGACAATCATATATTGTATTAAGCAGACTGGTAACTTTATCTACTCCATATTCTTCTAAAGCATTAATCATTTCTGTTGTGACGCTGTCTGAACCGGGGGTCTTGCCAGATTTCATATGGTTAAGAGCATTCTGAACCTCCATCTTTAAAATTGCTGGTCCTTCATTATTATTTTGGACATCATACTGTTCGTCTCTGTTATCGTCATAAAGCATCACGGAGTAGGTTTTCCAGAACTAGTCCAGGTCGACCCACCATTATCTTTTCATCTGAGCGAAGACGAGAGCTGGATGGAAGACTATCTACATCAGGTGAGATCTAGTAGCAAGATGACCTGTCGCGTCTACTCGAAGCCATTCCAGTGATGACTGCTCCACCCTTAAGCTACTGCCAGGCTTGCTGTCTGGACTGTTCTATCGGTTAATAGGTCTATCTCATCATCATCATCCCCACCATCATCCCCATCATCATCATCATCCCCATCATCATCCCCATCATCATCATCATCCCCATCATCATCCCCATCATCATCATCATCATCCCCACCATCATCCCCATCATCATCATCATCCCCACCATCATCATCATCCCCACCATCATCATCATCCCCACCATCATCACCCTCATTTGTACAATACACATGTTTGTTTCCATATAGATGCCAGAGTTGAGTGTTGAGTCATGCAGTCAGGACGATGTGTGGGTGGGTAGTATCCCTTGGTTAATTGAAGTGAGATAGGTATTCAGAGACCGGTGGGGTCACGTAGACTGGGCGTACCTAGTCCCAGGCAGATCACCTCCCGTTAGTAAGGTGTGACATCACTTTCCCCTCACCCCAAGGAGTGGTGTGACACTTTCATTCTTCTTCTTCTTCTTCTTTTCGTTCATCCGGAGTGTTTTTTCAGATGTGATTGCGGTGTGTCTAAGTTATGCGCCCTTGGGCCGAAACCCGTAGGCCAACACATCCGGCTAGAGCGTGCTTTTTTGACCAGGTAGCATTCCTGGGAGACTCTCACTTTTGTGGTGCCATCTACAGCCCAGCTGGCCAAGGTTGAACGGTCGAAGACAACGGTCATCCCTCAAAGGAAGGCAGGGACAGTCCATAGCATTTTCGGCCATCCAAGGTTGCTTCCATAGTTGCAGGGCCGACACATAGCGCCCTGGTTCTGGGCTCACCGAGGGAATCGTCAGTCCTGCTCATGGCTGCTTTATATCCTCACTTCAATATATTGGTCATTTTGTTTGCCATTCCCGCACAAACCAGACACGTTTGCAGACGGTATCCACTCAGCGAGTTTTCGGACATGTGCTTGTCGTGGCGCCCGTCAGAGCTGTTCCAGGCACGACAGACATTCGGAAAACTACCTAGTCAGAGCTGTTCCGAACAAGAGCGGCATTCGGAAACTAGGTAGTCAGAGCTGTTCCTAGCACGAGAGACATTCGGACGAGACATTTCACTCGGACGGAATTGCCACCCGTAGGACGACACTTCCGACTTCCGGCGGGCATTTTTTTAAATGAGGTTAGCCTTCCTCTGGTTTCGAGGCACGTTAGACTGTTGTGATGTCGCCAACATCTCAGCTGGTCAAGATAGTACGATCAACGACATCACGGTCGGCCCTCAAGGGAAGGCAGGGGCAGACCATGGGCATTCCCTCGCTATCCAAGGAGGCTTCCATAATTGCAGAGCCGGCACATATTGCTCTGAGACTGGGCTCACCCGAGGAGTTGCCACGTCCTGCTCATGACTGCTTTAGTTCCTCACTTCCATGTGTTGGGAATCTCGCTTGCCACTGATCGCTCGAGCACACACCAGGAGCGGTCAGACTGCGAGCGACATCCACTCGGTAAGCTTTTGCTTTTGACTTCGGACCACGCAATAGGTTTGCTCGCCGTGCGTTCCATTTCGCGTCATTGAGACGTTCTTCCACTTTTGTCTACACTCTCTATGAGTTAGATACAGACAGTTTTCGTAACCATTTCCTTCGACTGGGGCACTATTCTGACTTTTTGTACTCACTCACAAGGTAGGCTACATGTGCTGCCGGCTCAGCATCTTACCTTCGTGCAGCAGTGAACGAGAAACGGCCTGGCCCTCTCATCCGGGGATCTCTCATATCCCCCAGCTGAGAGCTTTCGAACTTGTATCAGACCTGAGCATGTAGCTTGCTGAGTATCACGCCTCTATTTTTCGAAAGGTGGGTATCGGCCCGACTCTCAGATCCGAGGGTTTATGGCTTAGAGGCGTCCAGCCACAGCCCTCGACAGGGAGCCTTAAGTGTTTTGTCCGGACCAAGAACTTCTGCCTTCGTGCACCTGATTTAAATTTTTGACTGCTATCCTCTCAGTCTACCTGCGGAGCAGCAGGTTGTGTCTCTCTTAGTCTGGTCCCTATCCCATGAGCTGTCCGATATGTAGTTTTTCATCCATCGGCAAGCACATGGGGTCGATGGGATACGCAAGCTCCCCCACCACGGCAAGGTGGAGACACATCGGGGGAGATTCTTTCATTCAACATCACTTATGAAGCTAATCTTTGACAACAAAAGAACAATAAGCTTTAAAACGCATGAAAATTAATCAATAATACATGACTCACTGAGGCAATGTTTAGCATGGGCATTATAAATACCTAAGGAAGGTGTAACGTGCCACACATATAGGAATGTTTATTGGCTAGTTGTCGTTTGAGATAATTTACCATTGGGGGGGGGGGGGGTGGGTTAGTCTGTAATGAGATAGTGTTCAAACAGGTTGCGAATGTATGTATAATGGTTGGTGGTGTCTTTGATTTCTTATGGAAGATTGTTCCACAACTGAGCGGCAGAGTATGCTAAGCTTGTTTTATGTAAGTCTATCCTAGGTTTATGGACATTATATAGTCGTTCGCTATGTCTTGTATTATATTTAAATAATGGCCAAAGGTAGCTTGGAGCATTTTGAAATAGGATTTTGTGAATTAGTGTAGCCTTATTAAAAAGTAGACCTATGTGGAACGGCAGTAACTGGCAGCGTTTATGTAGGTTAGAATTGTCGGTAAGCTTTTCACCATTAATTAAACGCACTGCCCTTTTCTGGAGTGAATAAAGGCGTTTTGTCATTGATTTGGAGCATCCATCCCAGATTGTGGCGCAATAATCAATATATGTTTGTATGTGGGAAGTATAAAATATCTTTCTAGTGTTTTCGTTAAGGAAATTTTTAATTTTGACAAGCTGGTATACTTTTTTTTTTGGCTATTTGTTTAACGAGAGCATGAACATGGGAGTTAACGGTTAGATTTTGATCAACGATGAGACCCAGTGCCTTGTGCTCGGTTACACTTTCTACAGGCGTGCTACCAATCTGCAGCTGAAGAGCTCTCTGCGAGTTTAGAGTGTGATGTCTTTTCCTGGCTGCTATTAACATAGATTTTGTTTTAGAAATGTTAATTTGCATGACTCCAGTTAACTAAACCATTTATTTCCTCTTGCAAGGATGATTCTATCATATTACAATCAATAGCGTTTGTATATACTGTGCAGTCATCTGCAAATAGATCGCAGGACGACGACAGATATGAGGGAAGATCATTTATATCAATGGCAAATAATAGAGGGCCAAGTATAGACCAATATTAATAGTAATGGCTTGAGATAAAGATTTACTGTGTGATATTACTTGTTTTCTGTCTAATAAAAATGATGTTATTAATGTCACCATATTAAAACTTACTTTCATTGTTTCTAGTTTATTAATTAGAATAGTATGATCTATCATATCGAATGTTTGTTGAAGTTAGCTATCATGGCGAACTAAGTGCTCTAGTGTTGTTTTGTGAATGTGCTTTTCAAGCGGTTTGGATAGTGAGGATAATATGGAAATTGGCCTATAGTTACTCATGAGATGATCGTCTAATGAACCAGCTTTTAAATGAGGATACACTTTAGCGATATTAAAGGCTAATGGGAAGTGACATTTGGTGAGACATTGATTATATATAAAAGTTAGTGACTCGCAGATCGCCGGTGCAGCATATCCGATTACTGATTCCATCTAGTCTTGATGAGTTAATGTTGTTTAGGTTACTAGGTTACTGAGATGAGTGAATACTTCAGTGGTCGTCATTAGCGGTATGTTATTGTTAGAGTGAATGTCTCTATAGCATTTGTTCTCACAAAATGATGATAATAAAGATATATCATGAGGAGAATCTGGTATTTCAGCTTTCAATTGGTTATGTCGTATTGATTGAAGGCTGCAATACCAGATTCTCCTCATGACTTATCTTAGAGAGATAGAGAGACAGATAGATAGAAAGCGATAAAAAGAAATAGATGGAGAGAAAGAGAGCGAGAAAGAGAGAGAGAGAGAGAGGAGAGAGAGAGAGAGAGAGAGAGAGAGAGAGAGAGAGAGAGAGAGAGAGAGAGAGAGAGAGCGAGCATGGTTTCCATGTGGGAAAAAACACCAGAACGCACTGCGTGTGTCTGCATAGATAACCCTATGCATAGACACAGCATCGCCTCCCCTTGATGTCATAACCGCCCCTGACTGACATTAACACTGGGTGACAGCGCATAATTGCCGACCCAAGGGTACACACAGACACACATAAGGAAGGCACTTGGTCTTAACTAGGTGAAGACATGGACACACACGCATTTCTGACATTCTGCTCCGTATCAATAACCTTTACAGCTTATCCTGCTATGTTTGTTACATTGACCCTACTATGTCTGTAACGATGTCCCTACTATGTCTGTAACGATGTCCCTACTATGTCTGTAACGATGTCCCTACTATGTCTGTAACGATGTCCCTGCTATGTCTGTAACGATGTCCCTACTATGTTTGTAACGATGTCCCTACTATGTCTGTAACGATGTCCCTACTATGTCTGTAATGATGTCCCTACTATGTTTGTAACGATGTCCCTACTATGTCTGCAACGATGTCCTTATATGTCTGTAACGATGTCCCTACTATGTCTGTAATGATGTCCCTACTATGTCTGTAACGATGTCCCTACTATGTTTGTAACGATGTCCATACTATGTTTGTAACGATGTCCCTACTATGTTTGTAACGATGTCCCTACTATGTCTGCAACGATGTCCCTACTATGTCTGCAACGATGTCCATACTATGTCTGTAACGATGTCCCTACTATGTTTGTAACGATGTCCCTACTATGTTTGTAACGATGTCCCTACTATGTCTGCAACGATGTCCCTACTATGTCTGTAACGATGTCCCTACTATGTTTGTAACGATGTCCCTACTATGTCTGCAACGATGTCCCTACTATGTCTGCAACGATGTCCCTACTATGTTTGTAACGATGTCCCTACTATGTCTGCAACGATGTCCCTACTATGTCTGTAACGATGTCCCTACTATGTCTGTAACAATGTCCATACTATGTCTGTAACAATGTCCATACTATGTCTGTAACGTTCCCCTGCTATATCTGTAATGATGTCCCTGCAATGTCTGGTTACATAAATAAACACACGTAGTATTGTTTGGCGCTCACAGAAGGAGAAGAAAGAAGTAGAGACTAAAGGACGCACAAGACAACATAAAATTTGAAAGCTATAGTTATCGACTGGTATTGAACCTGTCACCTCCAAATGACGACAGCGCCTTGCTGCAGGAACAAGTGCACTTCGACGCATGATCAATTAGACACTCCCAAATTCATTTCCTGCTATGTCTGTAACAACGCCCTACTATGTCTGTAACGTTCCCCTGTTATGTCTGTAACAACGCCCTACTATGTCTGTAACGTTCCCCTACTATGTCTGTAACGTTCCCCTGTTATGTCTGTAACGATGTCCCTGCTATGTCTGTAACAACGCCCTACTGTCAAAGACTCGAACACATCCCCTCCGCTAGGAAGAGCAGTCATTGTTGAAGAGGCCAGGAGGGGGTAAGGGTGCCCCAGGGAAGAGCCGTGAAGATGAGGTAATGAGAGACGGGTAACCATTGCCCTCATGAGACACGCAGGCGGTGTTCAGAGAGTTAACCCTCTAATCACAATAACATCACGCCTCGTGGTAGCCATAGAGAAGTTGAGTATACACTCAAAAGGCCACGTCTACCATCGGCGTGCGACGTGAGGCGACACGCACCAAGGTGAAAGTCAACCCGCGTGGTGTGTGACCGCGGAAGGCAAGATTGTCAGACGGGAGACGGGACTTCGAAGTGGTCACTTCGTTAGGATAGCGATAGGGTTTTTCTTGTGTTTATTTGTGTAGAAAGTTAGCTTAGCGGTTAGCAGCTCGTGATAGATAATACTGTGGCTTTCTGTTGTGTGTTTCAATAGCGACTGTTCACTGCGTGTAGCGAGCCAACGGCAATAAATGTACCATTGATTTTCCTCGCACACGACTTGCAAGTTTTCTTGTATTGGTGTGGGAGAAGTATCCGATGATGCCTGTCAGTTGAGTTGTTGACAGGCAAGGATAATTGTGGTGTCAGAAAGTGGTGCTTGGACGAAAGCGCCAAGCTAATACCCACAGTAAAGGATAATTGTGGTGTCAGAAAGTGAAGCTTGAACGAAAAGTTCAAGCTAAATCCACTCATCCACAAGGGCTCCAGACTAGGGTTTAATTTTTGTAGTGACGATAATTTGTGCAGACAGGAGAATTTACGAGCTAGAAATATGCCTATCGTGACAAAATAGTATTTAATTGTGTTTATGAGATATTTATTGAATGAAATCATGTATTCTTCGAAACTGTAAGTATTATTATTCTTATTTTCTTATATTTATTCACATATTTACCAATTGATTCTCAAATAAGCACCAAACATGATTCAGGACGCAGGAATACACAGGCAGCCGACAATATTGTTTTTTTGAGATCTAAAAATAGCGCTGCGCGGTGACGTAGAGTGATTGACAGACAGTTGTTCTGCGTCATTAGCATAAAGCAGTCGAGTGTTTACAAAATCGCTTATCGGCGGCCCACCTGAATCTGTGCTATATATTGGTTATTATTTACTTATTTGAATTACTAAATGAATATATTTATTTATCTTACACATTATTATGTTATTTTTATTTCTTTAAAAGCATTTATTCATTTTCGGATCTATTTTCCCTTTGTTTATCGTCACGATGGAACTATTTTTGGGCTAAGCATCTGATACTTAGCTGCACAACGTTTACAGAAATTAACTAGATTAGTAACGAAAGGCAATTACTGTTTAGAACAAAGACAGGACATTGACATTAAATTTAATTAATACATGTTCTAGTTGTTCGTAAGTCTGTCATTGTCTAAGTCATTGTCTTTAGTTGTCGGGTAATCATATCGTTAAGGAGGCGTGTTTACTGCTGCCCTACATATCAGAGGGCAAACAACAGCTGTGCACATACACCTGTAGGCCAAATACCGTGTGCTACGTATGAAACGTGTCTCCACCCCAGTGTACCAAACAAGGTGACCTGTGTCAAAGGAGCTTCGTTCCCACATTAAGCTGAGTACAACTATATTTTTGGCATGCATTGTGATTAATAGTGCATCTCTTTTTTTCAGCTTGTGATACACTATAATAATTTTTGTGCTCTGATTTTCCAACATAGAATTTTGTGCAACACATAAACTGGAAATAAAATTAATATTCCTTAACGAGGAACAAATAGATAAGATTATAGATAAATAGGTAAATAAACAAAGCAGGGTAAGTCAACACTAGCTAATTACTTAACAGCATGGCGACCTTATCTGACTTTATAAAAGCAGGTAAAGAGTTACAATATACAGGAAAGGACTTAGAGGAATATGCTGATAGGAAATTTAAGGAAGCAAAGGATGCAGAGAGGGACGAACGCGCACGAGAAAGAGAACAAGAAAGACAGCACCAAAAAGAGATTGTTCAACTAGCTGAGATAACAAAACAGAAACAGCTAGAAGATGACAAACAGATTAAGCAAAAAGAATTAGAGATTAAACAACAACAGTTAGAACATGATAAGACAGTTAAACAACAACAGTTAGAACATGGTAAGGAGGTTAAGCTAAAGGAATTAGATCTAAAGCAAAGCAAATAGATCAAGAGAGAGATCTAAAACAAAAAGAGATAGATGAAATGGCAAGAGTTAAAGAAAAACAAATTCAAGTAGAATCAGAAACACAATTAAAGATGAAAAGCATGGATGTAGACTCACACGCAGAAATCTCTGCCACTAAATTAAGAAGTCAACAAGAAGAAAATAAGTTCAACAAATACAAAAATATTATCAAACCATACTGTAAAGAGGATTCTATATCAGCCTGGACAGAGAATGTAGAGTATCAATTTAAATATCACCAAGTTCCTTTAGATATATGGGCTCCTATTTACATGAAGAATCTAAGTGGTGAGCCCCTTAAAGTAATAGAGTCTATTCCTATTGAACTTAGATCTAGCTATCAATACATCCATGATAGGATTATGCAGCACTTTTTGCTTGATGCCCCTGGGTATCAGGTTCAGTTCTCAAACCTAAAACATAAACCTAGTGAAACCTTTATTGATTATGTTTCAAATGTACAGAGTGTACTAGACAGGTGGCTGAAAGCAGCTAACATAGAAAAAGACTTTGATAGATTAAAAAACTATCAGGGTAACAGAAAACCTTTTCAGAAGTATGATAAGAAAGACAGAAAAGTTTCCAAATGCATGTACTGTCAACTAATGCACGACACTTATGCTATGTGCGACAAAGCGCCGAATTATCCGGCGCATCTTGAAAATGTGATCAAGAAACAGCAAAGCAAACGATCTGCATACAGGCGTGCAATCAAATGTTTTTTTTGTTCCTCTTATGGCCATTATTCTAATAAGTGCCTTGGCCGCCAACGTTTGAAAGCTAACAACGCTATGTTGATTGACACCTCGTCAGATAGTGGTAGTGAGAATGAGTGTGAGATTGAAAGTGACTTACCAACTAACCAAGCAGAGGATGTGTGTGCTGCTAACGATATATTAAGCTTTGACAGCTGTGAGCGATGTCACCAATTCCATGCAGACGGAAGACTAGAATGTGGACATACAGTACCATGCTCATCTGAGAGTGTGAATGCAGCAATAGCCTCCAGAGGCAATTTGGTGTTCCACAATGCAATGGTCAATAATGTACCATGCCAATGTTTGCTGGATAGTGGCAGCACCCTTATTGGTCTTCGAAAAGAACTAGTGAGTCCGGGTGATTACACAGGTGACACTGTGAAATGCCGAACCTTTTCGGGTAACGTTGAGATCTACCCTTTGGCAAAAGCCCACATTATTACTCCTTTTCTTTCGGGTACCTTTATTTGTGCAATACTTGACAACCCTTGTACTGATTTAATTTTGGGGTGCTTACCCCAACTGAAACAATGTACTAGTGATGAAATAGTTGCATGGGAGAAATTAAATGCAGCTAAGGTAACAACCAGAGTTGACACTTCAAAACAGCATGACCCATTACAAGATGAGACACTACTGATGCTTTTTCCAACCAGCACAGATGACACAAACACACAGAAATTTATACACCAGCAGAAATCTGATCTTAATGTGTCTCCATATTTAAATTTAATAAAACAAAGATCCAAAATCACCAAACATACATCAGTGTTCTCTAGACTGAAGATTGGCATTTCAACCAGATGTTATACTACAGGTAACCATCAACAGGTGTTACCTGAACAACACCGTTTAACTGTGCTAAAGAATGCACACAAAACACCGTGTGCTGGTCATCGTGCATACAACAATAACAGGCCAGGTTTTTTCAATAATATAAAATTATTTTGTCATAATGTATTTGCTTGTAATGTCTGTCAACAATTAGTACGAAAGATTAAGGGGGGACATCCTACAGCTGAAGTACAACCCTCTACACTGGTACTCAAGCCATTTGATAGAGGAAGGGTCAGTTCTACCACAAGCACACAAACAAAGGTGCGAAAACAAGTGATCTTGAACTTGATCAAGACAGATTTAGGCTACTTCCATACGAACCAAATGGCAAGGACCATTCAAGGTGATACATAACCATGGTACATGTTGACGATGGAATGTCGATAAACAGACACTTAGAGATATTCCATGTCAACATGCGAAAACCTCACTTTTCAAGACAAGAGACAAAGTAGTGACAGACGAACAGAGTGCACCAACACCTAGTGATCAGACGACAGACATACAGAGAGCAACTACACTAGTTAGCGAGACTGGCAAATCCGACGAGGGGCATACATTTAGTGAACGTATAGAATACACATGAATAAATCAGAATACTGATGACTGGACAATACACCTACTGAAACTGAGACATGCCTTTGACAGAGTGCGACTCTTCGGTCTCACTGTCAAACCAAGCAAAGTCAAAGTATGCCTAAAATAAATTCATTTTTGGGTCATGTCATTTCTCAAGTCCAACTGTAGACTGACCTGAAAAGTAGTACCAAAATTATGAATCTGACCATGTCTAACAGAAGGAAACAGGTCAGAAACCTTTTGGAATTAGTAAATTACTCAGAAATTACAATTATATGTTCCAATGTTTTAAAATTATCTGTAAAATTAGATGTGAAAGATGCATTATTAATTTCTGCATTGTCAAAATTGAAATTTCTTTTTAGTAATGTTCCAATCCTTCGCTTGCCTAACCCGAGGCTCGTTTATTATCTTAGGACAGATGCCAGCAGGATCTCCATCGCTGCAGTCCTAGGCCAATTCTATGAAGGCATTTTCATCCGATTTGCTACGTGAGCCGTAAGATCACACCTGCAGAGTCCAGATATTCGATATCAGAGCTGGAGGCCCTGGGCGTCATCTACGCGGTGAGAAAGCTCCATCGATTTCTGGCGGGGGTGCACTTCGTAATCCAGACCGACAACTCCCCCATCACTGTCATCCAGAATGGTGTGCATCGAAATGACCGGATATACAGGTGGTCTCTCATACTCCAGAATTATACCTTTAGTATAGAACATATCAAGGGTAAGGATAATATTCTGGCTGATACCCTTAGCAGACCATCTGCTGTAGAAATACCTGAAATCCAACAGTTAAATGTAGAGTGATAGTTAGTACATGAATATCTGATAATATAAGATGTAAAATAGCTTACATACATGTCCACAGTATTTGCGTAATCATGTACCAAAACACTGAACTATCATGTGTCCACCACCAGATTAAGAACTGTGCTGCTATACTTAGATACCACCGTGTGAACAAGAACAGCTCATTTCCAACTAAGCTCCATTCCGGTGTATCATGTGTGTGAAACGCAGAAAACAGTGTAAGAAAAGTGCTTAATTTCAGACACAAAAAGGCTGACGTACAACACCAGTTAACTCTACACGTGCACTACCGAGAGAACATTAAGATGACTATGTGATGTATTTCAGATACCCAGGCAAAGTGTGTAGATATATTATGCCTATACAACAAATGTACAAACATTAAGGCAACTACTAACCTGTGGAAACTGAAGACCATGTATATAAACTTATTGTGATATGTAAAAATTATTTTAAGATAACGATCAGGTAGATGTAGGTTAGGGAAATATAATAGTTCTCATTTAGTTTAATAGAATAGTTAATACAGTATTTAAGATTTACTTAGCTTAAATATTAAAATATTAGTTTAGACATAGAAATACTTAAAATTAAATTTATGTTAGGAATAGTACCATTTAGAGTGTTACACTTCATTTAGCTATAGCTTAGTTTAGTTTACCCCATCTTAATAAAACCATACCATCCAACAAACATTACCATTTATTAGTATCATCCAGTCACACCATAATAGAATAAAAACATTATATAAGTGAACATACATCTTTTACAACATTTAGATTAACAACATCACTCATATAATTTCCTTCTGCTATTAAAAACATTATTTAGCTTAGTATTGAGAAAAATAGATAATTTCTATTCATATCATCCATTTAATTAAGGTACATAACTCACATCACATCTATGACATTTAGTTAGTTATATTACATCCCTTAGATTAGATAAAGATAAGAATTAATATAACCATATCATATAACTAACATAACAAATTTAACAAATTAGGTAACACATAGTTATAGAATTAATATTAGTATGTTAGAATATAGAGTTTTATTTGAGTGTAATATAGTATCATGAGATCAAGGGAACAAACCATCAACCCTTGCTCAGCCATGTAAATATATTGTATATACATGACTCGTGCAACAACTGTCGCACAGTCATTTGGCTCACTTATCTCAAATTGAGCCAAACTTGTACAGTGTCACTCCAAGGTTTTAAATAATCAGAAGAATGGATGGAGAAGGATAAAAGATGTGTGACAAAATTAAGAGGTGAAAGGAGTGTGACAGAAGTGTGAAAATAAGATCGAATGGAAATTAGGCGGGAGAGAGTGAGATCATTCAGCAAAGTCTTCTGCTGCCGGGCTCCACGTTTAATATGTTTGTGTTAGTGTTGGTTTTCGTTAGTCAAAATGTGTTAGTATGAATGTGTTGTCTGTAATATAGTTTAGAACTTAGATTACAGTATTTTGGGTTTCATAACAAGGGAATGTAGTCACGAATTAGTGTTATACACCTGTTTGTGGCCACATTTAACCAAATTATGACACTTAAAAAACTAACATACATACACATAGGAATTAGAAGCATAGTTTAGAAGTTAGATTAGTAAGTTAATTACATCCAAACACGCAAACAACCAGAAAAACAAACATATAAATTACATACACTTTTTGTAGATCAAAGGGAGATAACTTCGGGTCAGGGGACATAATAGACAACGAAGATCTATCTTAACAGTGAAATGGAACTTTACACGCGGAAGCGATGTAGGTAAAGCCTGTCGCACACACTCTTGTATAAAGGTTGTTAAATATTATATGGGGGACATGAATCAATTCATGTGTTGACCCTAAGAAAGTCAACTTTGTATGGGTAGTAAGTTAATTTACTATGTGAGGGCAGGTCTTATAAGACAACGGTCCGGTTCAGACATACCTCTAAGAAGTATAATATAGCATGTGAGAAAGGGCTCACGCCAACCAGTCAAGTTTGTGGCGATTGCCAGTAGCCAAGGAAAGTTTCGCTACATTGTGATAATAGTCAGTAGAAGTCTATTAGAATGCCCAAAGCCAGGTTATCTAGAGTCTTTGACAAAAATTAGAGACACTAATTTTTTTGAGAAACCTCTTGTGTCACAACCAATGAGTGAAAGTTGATGACACAACACAGGAGGGGCGGGTGTGTGTCAAAGACTCGAACACATCCCCTCCGCTAGGAAGAGCAGTCATTGTTGAAGAGGCCAGGAGGGGGTAAGGGTGCCCCAGGGAAGAGCCGTGAAGATGAGGTAATGAGAGATGGTTAACCATTTCCCTCATGAGACACGCAGGCGGTGTTCAGAGAGTTAACACTCTAATCACAATAACATCACGCCTCGTGGTAGCCATAGAGAAGTTGAGTATACACTCAACAGGCCACGTCTACCATCGGCGTGCGACGTGAGGCGACACGCACCAAGGTGAAAGTCAACCCGCGTGGTGTGTGACCGCGGAAGGCAAGATTGTCAGACGGGAGACGGGACTTCGAAGTGGTCACTTCGTTAGGATAGCGATAGGGTTTTTCTTGTGTTTATTTGTGTAGAAAGTTAGCTTAGCGGTTAGCAGCTCGTGATAGATAATACTGTGGCTTTCTGTTGTGTGTTTCAATAGCGACTGTTCACTGCGTGTAGCGAGCCAACGGCAATAAATGTACCATTGATTTTCCTCGCACACGACTTGCAAGTTTTCTTGTATTGGTGTGGGAGAAGTATCCGATGATGCCTGTCAGTTGAGTTATTGACACCTACTATGTCTGTAACGTTCCCCTACTATGTCTGTAACGTTCCCCTGCTATGTCTGTAACGTTCCCCTACTATGTCTGTAATGTTCCCCTGTTATGTCTGTAACGATGTCCCTGATATGTCTGTAACGATGTCCCTGCTATGTCTGTAAGGTTCCCCTGCTATGTATGTAACGTTCCCCTGCTATGTCTGTAACGATGTCCCTGATATGTCTGTAACAATGTCCCTGCTATGTCTGTAACGATGTCTTACAATGTCTGTGACGCTACCCTGCTATGTCTGTAACGTTCCCCTACTATGTCTGTAACGTTCCCCTGCTATGTCTGTAACGATGTCCCTGATATGTCTGTAACAATGTCCCTGCTATGTCTGTAACGATGTCCTTACAATGTCTGTGACGCTACCCTGCTATGTCTGTAACGATGTCCCTGTCATGTCCGTAACAATGACCCTGCTATGTCTGTAACGCTCCCCTACTATGTATGTAACGATGTCTCTAGTATTCCTGTAACGCTTCCATACTATTGCTGTAGCAATGGCCCTACTATGTCTGTAACGATGTCCATGTCATGTCTGTAACGCTTCCCTACTATGCCTCTAACGATGTCTATGTCATGTCTGTAACGCTTCCCTACTATGTCTCTAACGATGTCTCTACTATGTCTGTAACGATGTCCCTGTCATGTCCGTAACAATGGCCCTGCTATGTCTGTAACGCTCCCCTACTATGTATGTAACGATGTCTCTACTATGTCTGTAACGCTTCCATACTATGTCTGTAACGATGTCTATGTCATGTCTGTAACGCTTCCCTACTATGTCTGTAACGATGTCCATGTCATGTCTGTAATACTCCCCTACTATGTCTGTAACGATGTCTCTAGTATGTCTTTATCGCTTCCATACTATGTCTGTAAGGATGTCTCTACTCTCTCTGCAACGCTTCCATACTATGTCTGTAACGATGTCCATGTCATGTCTGTAACACTCCCCTACTATGTCTGTAACGATGTCTCTACTATGTCTTTATCGCTTCCATACTATGTCTGTAAGGATGTCCATGTCATGTCTGTAACGCTTCCCTACTATGTCTGTAACGATGTCTGTAACTCTCCCCTACTATGTCTGCAACGCTCCCCTACTATGTCTGTAAAGCTCCCCTACTATCTCTGTAACGATGCCCCTGGTATGTCTGTAACGCTCCCCTACTATATCTGTCACGATGACCCTGCTATGTCTGTAACGATATCACTACTATGTCTGTAAAGCTCCCCTACTATGTCTGTAAAGCTCCCCTACTATATCTGTCACGATGACCCTGCTATGTCTGTAACGATATCACTACTATGTCTGTAAAGCTCCCCTACTATGTCTGTAACGTTCGACTGCTATGGCAGTAACGCTCGCCTACTATGTCTGTAGCGCTTCCCTACTGTGTCTGTAAAGCTCCCCTACTATCTCTGTAACGATGCCCCTGGTATGTCTGTAACGCTCCCCTACTATATCTGTCACGATGACCCTGCTATGTCTGTAACGATATCACTACTATGTCTGTAAAGCTCCCCTACTATGTCTGTAAGCTCCCCTACTATATCTGTCACGATGACCCTGCTATGTCTGTAAC
This sequence comes from Cepaea nemoralis, assembly GCA_014155875.1. NCBI lineage: Eukaryota > Metazoa > Mollusca > Gastropoda > Stylommatophora > Helicidae > Cepaea > Cepaea nemoralis. The sequence goes on from JACEFZ010023415.1 coordinate 310,225, forward strand.
GATATCACTACTATGTCTGTAAAGCTCCCCTACTATGTCTGTAACGTTCGACTGCTATGGCAGTAACGCTCGCCTACTATGTCTGTAGCGCTTCCCTACTGTGTCTGTAACGATGCCCAGCTATGTCTGAACGATGTCCCTGCTATATCTCTAACGCTCCCTACTATGTCTGTAACGTTCCCCTGCTATGTCTGTAACACTTCCCTACTATGTCTGTAATGATGCCTCTGCTGTGTCTGTAACGATGTGCCAGTTATGTCTGTAACTATGTCCCAGCTATGTCTGTAACTATGTCCCAGCTATGTCTGTAACGATGTCCCTACTATGTTTGTAACGATGTCCATACTATGTCTGTAACGATGTCCCTACTATCTCTGCAACGATGTCCCTACTATGTCTGCAACGATGTCCCTACTATGTCTGCAACAATAGTAGTTATACACGTAGGATTCGGGTAGATTTTGGTGGAGCCTCCACCATTTGACCTTGACCTCGGTTGATTTTCACTCCCCCTCGGTCATGTAGTTGGGTGGGTAAGGGGTGATATCTAGGTCATATCTAAGGGCGATAATTCTAAGATTGTATGTTTCTAAGGGCAGATAACTATTGAGTGGGTGTATAAAAATTTTAATTAATTATTAAAAATAAAATAAAATAAATAAAAATAAAAATAAATAACGACGGGGTGCGGGGTGGTGGCGAGGGGGTGGGCGCGTGGGGTGACGCTAGGTGATTTGGGTTTAAACACTATCATCACAGGGTTACAAATGAAAACCTTAAAATGTACAGATGGTCGATATTATTGATTTTAGCGGGTATAGCTTAGTGAAATTCGTTGGTGAGGGGTGGGTAGCGGCTATTAGTGCTTTGTAGAGTGTCGTAGTGGCCTATACACTATTATCATACGGGTTACAAATGAAAACCTTAAAAAGTAAAAATGGCCGATAATATTGATTTAGCAGGTATAGCTTAGTGAAATTCGTTGGTGAGGGGTGGGTAGCGGCTATTAGTGATTTTTAGAGGGTCGTAGCTGCCTATACACTATCATCATACGGGGTACAAATGAAAACCTTAAAATGTACAGATGGTCGATATTATTGATTTTAGCGGGTATAGCTTAGTGAAATTCGTTGGTGAGGGGTGGGTAGTGGCTATTAGTGCTTTGTAGAGTGTCGTAGTGGCCTATACACTATCATCATACGGGTTACAAATGAAAACCTTAAAAAGTAAAAATGGCCGATAATATTGCTTTTAGCGGGTATAGCTTAGTGAAATTCGTTGGTGAGGGGTGGGTAGCGGCTATTAGTGATTTTTAGAGTGTCGTAGCTGCCTATACACTATCATCATACGGGGTACAAATGAAAATCTTAAAAAGTAAAGGTGGCCGGTTTTAATGATTTTAGCGGGTATAGCTTACTTAAATTTATTAAGGGGTGGGTAGCGGCTAGTAGTGCTATGTAGAGGGTCGTAGTGACTTATTCACTAACATAACACGTGTTACAAATGAAACCTTGAAAGCTAAAGATCGCTGATTGTAATGGATATAGTGTAGTATCATTCGGCGGTAAGGGGTGGGTACCAGGTATTAGTGGTCAAACAGTGGTCAAGTGGTGGTCAAGTAAGGAAAATTTTAGGGAAAAGTGATTGTAATGATATGATGATGCTTAAAGGGGGTAAATTAGTGGTCAAGCAGTGGTCAAGTAGTGGTCAAGTGGTAGTCAAGTAAGGAAAATTTTAGGGAAAATTGGTCGTAGCGACATGGTGATGGTTAAAGGATGGTAAATTAGTGGTAAATTAGTGGTCAAGCAGTGGTCAAGTGGTGGTCAAGTAAGGAAAATTTTAGGGAAAAGTGGTTATAATGATATGGTGATGATTAAAGGGTGGTAAATTAGTGGTCAAGCAATGGTCAAGTGGTGGTCAAGTAGTGGTCAAGTAAGGAAAATTTTAGGGAAAATTGGTCGTAGCGACATGGTGATGGTTAAAGGATGGTAAATTAGTGGTAAATTAGTGGTCAAGCAGTGGTCAAGTGGTGGTCAAGTGGTCGAGTGACCACTTAAATTGTAGATGACGATGTCCCTAAGATTATGGTAGTGGTTAAAGTGATCGATGACATGGTCAAGTAGCGGTCAACCAGTGGTCAAGTGGTCGAATGAACACTTAAAAGGTAGAGAAAAGTACGTATATTGAAACGGTGATGGTAAAATGGTCGACAACGTGGTCAGGCAGTGGTCAACCGCTCAAGTGAGACAATTGTAGGGTATGGTACGTGTAGTGAAACAGAGAGGAATAAATTAAGTAGTGACGCTGTCAAGTAGTGATCAAGTAGCGGGCAAGTACTGGTCAAATGGTCGAGTGACCACTTAAATTGTAAGGGAAAGTACGTGTAGTGAACCTGTGTTGGTTAAAGTGATCGATGACGTGCTCAAGTAGTGGCCAAGTAGTGGTAAATGGTCGAATGGCTACTTAAATTGTCGGTGAAAGTATGTATGGTGACATGGTGATGATCAAGAGTTGGTCAAGTGGTGCTCAAATAGTGGTCAAGTAGTCGAATGACCACTTAAATTATAGGGTATGGTACGTGTAGTGAAACGGTGATGGTAAAATAAGTAAGGACATAGTCAAATAGTGGTCAAGTACTGGTGAAGTAGTGATCAAGTGGTCGAAGGATCACTTAAATTGTAGGGTATGGTATGTGTAGTGACATGATGATGGTTAAAGTGATCGATGAAATGATCAAGACGTTATGCCGACTGCTAAGTTCAGAAAGTAATGTCCTTACTAGCGGCAATTTCCCTGACAGAATCGCCTCGAGCACTGATTTTGTATTGATCAATAGCACCTAGCGGTACAGTCAACACACATGGACAATAGTTACATCTGGTCAAAGATGGCGTCGCACCCTATCACACATGGGTAATTGCTACAACCAAACTACGTCTCATTCACTAAAACTGGTCAAATATGGTGTCACATCCGGTCACATGGGTAATGGGACATCTGAGACACGTGTTTAAGAGGGAAACTATAGAAAAAGGGTGTCCTATCGGTTGTCGAGTCAGGGAACCTAACGTATGATGATCACTGTGTATAGGAGTGAATACACTGCATCATCACCACCTGCATCCGAAGGGTAAAATGGTCACCCCCTTCTCTCTCTCTTTTCTATAACCGTGTAGTCCTAGTGTTATCCGGTTACACCAAAGGACACCCGAGCATCAACACAACAAACTGCCCCGATTCAACCTTAGGCAATGCACGTAACATGACAGGTCACATGTCCGCCGTCATAATCAGCGACGTTATCACGTATCAAATTAGATAGCCACACTTTCATTTCCTTTCTATGTGTCCATAGTGTCTTTACATCTTTCTCCAGAAAACCATTTCCAAGACCAATATATGTTATTTGTCAGTGTACCTGCTCAGTGCCACACTTCACAACCAGACAAAAATACACATTCTATGTACCACTTCAACCGTCAAATAAGAAAATATGTTAGACAAAATATTAAAATTATTGGTCAAATACAGAAATATATCACCCAAACTTATAAAAAGTAGGAACATATGTTAACCAAAGGGAAAATACCTTGGCCAAATAGGAAAATTTGTTAGCCAAAGGAGAAAAAAGATTGACCAAGTAACGAAATTCCCCAACAAACTTAGGAAAAGTACGAAACTTTGTTAAGCAAGTATGAAAAGGTATCGACCAAACAGAGAAATATATCACCTAAACTTATAAAAAGTAAGAACATATGTTAACCAAATGGAAAATATCTTGGCCAAATAGGAAAATTTGTTAGCCAAATGGGGAAAATATTGTCCAAGTAACGAAATATCCCCCAACAAACTTAGGAAAAGTACGAAACTTTGTTAAGCAAGTATGAAAAGGTATCGACCAAACAGAGAAATATATCACCTAAACTTATAAAAAGTAAGAACATATGTTAACCAAATGGAAAATATCTTGGCCAAATAGGAAAATTTGTTAGCCAAATGGGGAAAATATTGTCCAAGTAACGAAATATCCCTCAACAAACTTAGGAAAAGTACGAAACTTTGTTAAGCAAGTATGAAAAGGTATCGACCAAACAGAGAAATATATCACCCAAACTTATAAAAAGTAGGAACATATGTTAACCAAATGGAAAATATCTTGGCCAAATAGGAAAATTTGTTAGCCAAATGGGGAAAATATTGTCCAAGTAACGAAATATCCCCCAACAAACTTAGGAAAAGTACGAAACTTTGTTAAGCAAGTATGAAAAGGTATCGACCAAGTAGAGAAATATATCACCCAAACTTATAAAAAGTAGGAACATATGTTAACCACAGAGAAAATACCTTGGCCAAATAGGAAAATTTGTTAGCCAAATGGGGAAAATATTGTCCAAGTGACGAAATACCCCCCAACAAACTTAGGAAAAGTACGAAACTTTGTTAAGCAAGTATGAAAAGGTATCGACCAAACAGAGAAATATATCACCTAAACTTATAAAAAGTAAGAACATATGTTAACCAAATGGAAAATATCTTGGCCAAATAGAAAAAGTTGTTAGCCAAATGGGGAAAATATTGTCCAAGTAACGAAATATCCCCCAACAAACTTAGGAAAAGTACGAAACTTTGTTAAGCAAGTATGAAAAGGTATCGACCAAACAGAGAAATATATCACCTAAACTTATAAAAAGTAAGAACATATGTTAACCAAATGGAAAATATCTTGGCCAAATAGGAAAAGTTGTTAGCCAAATGGGGAAAATATTGTCCAAGTAACGAAATATCCCCCAACAAACTTAGGAAAAGTACGAAACTTTGTTAAGCAAGTATGAAAAGGTATCGACCAAACAGAGAAATATATCACCTAAACTTATAAAAAGTAAGAACATATGTTAACCAAATGGAAAATATCTTGGCCAAATAGGAAAATTTGTTAGCCAAATGGGGAAAATATTGTCCAAGTAACGAAATATCCCCCAACAAACTTAGGAAAAGTACGAAACTTTGTTAAGCAAGTATGAAAAGGTATCGACCAAACAGAGAAATATATCACCTAAACTTATAAAAAGTAAGAACATATGTTAACCAAATGGAAAATATCTTGGCCAAATAGGAAAATTTGTTAGCCAAATGGGGAAAATATTGTCCAAGTAACGAAATATCCCCCAACAAACTTAGGAAAAGTACGAAACTTTGTTAAGCAAGTATGAAAAGGTATCGACCAAACAGAGAAATATATCACCCAAACTTATAAAAAGTAGGAACATATGTTAACCAAATGGAAAATATCTTGGCCAAATAGGAAAATTTGTTAGCCAAATGGGGAAAATATTGTCCAAGTAACGAAATATCCCCCAACAAACTTAGGAAAAGTACGAAACTTTGTTAAGCAAGTACGAAAAGGTATCGACCAAACAGAGAAATATATCACCCAAACTTATAAAAAGTAGGAACATATGTTAACCAAATGGAACATATCTTGGCCAAATAGTAAATATTGTTAGCCAAATAGGAAAAAATATTGACCATGTAACGAAATACCCCCCAAAAACTTAGGAAAAGTACGAAACTTTGTTAAGCAAGTATGAAAAGGTATCGGCCAAACAGAGAAATATATCAACCAAACTTATAAAAAGTAGGAACATATGTTAACCAAATGGAAAATATCTTGGCCAAATAGGAAAATTTGTTAGCCAAATAGAAAAAATATTGACCACGTAACGATATATCTTGTCCACACTTATGAAAAGTAGGGACATTTGTTAGTCAAATGGGGAAAATATTGACCACGTAACGAAATACCCCCCAACAAACTTAGGAAAAGTACGAAACTTTGTTAAGCAAGTATGAAAAGGTATCGGCCAAACAGAGAAATATAACACCCAAACTTATGAAAAGTAGGAAACTTTGTTAGCCAAAGTGAAAAAACCTAGGTCAAGTAAGAAAATTCTGATAGCCAAATGTGAAAAGTGTCGGCCAAATACAGAAATTGCTCAACCAACTTATAAAACGTAGGAAAATTGTTATTCAAACGGGAAAGCTATTGAACAACTAGGAAAATGTAATAGTCAAAGAAGAATAATATTGAACAAGTAATGAAATATATCATTCAAACTTATGAAAAGTAGGAAGCCTTGATAACCAAATGTGAAAAATATCACTCAAAGAGAGAAATAGCTCGCCCCAACGTATAAAAAGTAGGAAAATTGTCGGCCAAAGGGGAAAAAGTTAGACCAAATACAGAAATATCTCGACCAAAATTATAAAAATCTAGGTAAAATAGTACCTGACAGCCTTTCTTTGTTATTTTTATCACTTTGGACGACAAGTTTATAAGTTTGATTGATATATGTCTGTACTTGGTCAATATGTTTTCCTATTTGGTTATTTTTATAAGTTTGGATTTATAACTTTAGTCAGCCTTTTAGTTGTGTTGGGTACTATTTTTTCCTAGATTTTTATAAGTTTGGTCGAGATATTTCTGTATTTGGTCTAACTTTTTCCCCTTTGGCCGACAATTTTCCTACTTTTATACGTTGGGGCGAAGCTATTTCTCTCTTTGAGTGATATTTTTCACATTTGGTTATCAAGGCTTCCTACTTTTCATAAGTTTGAATGATATATTTCATTACTTGTTCAATATTATTCTTCTTTGACTATTACATTTTCCTAGTTGTTCAATAGCTTTCCCGTTTGAATAACAATTTTCCTACGTTTTATAAGTTTGGTTGAGCAATTTCTGTATTTGGCCGACACTTTTCACATTTGGCTATCAGAATTTTCTTACTTGACCTAGGTTTTTTCACTTTGGCTAACAAAGTTTCCTACTTTTCATAAGTTTGGGTGTTATATTTCTCTGTTTGGCCGATACCTTTTCATACTTGCTTAACAAAGTTTCGTACTTTTCCTAAGTTTGTTGGGGGGTATTTCGTTACGTGGTCAATATTTTCCCCATTTGACTAACAAATGTCCCTACTTTTCATAAGTGTGGACAAGATATATCGTTACGTGGTCAATATTTTTTTCTATTTGGCTAACAAATTTTCCTATTTGGCCAAGATATTTTCCATTTGGTTAACATATGTTCCTACTTTTTATAAGTTTGGTTGATATATTTCTCTGTTTGGCCGATACCTTTTCATACTTGCTTAACAAAGTTTCGTACTTTTCCTAAGTTTTTTGGGGGGTATTTCGTTACATGGTCAATATTTTTTCTATTTGGCTAACAATATTTACTATTTGGCCAAGATATTTTCCATTTGGTTAACATATGTTCCTACTTTTTATAAGTTTGGGTGATATATTTCTCTGTTTGGTCGATACCTTTTCGTACTTGCTTAACAAAGTTTCGTACTTTTCCTAAGTTTGTTGGGGGATATTTCGTTACTTGGACAATATTTTCCCCATTTGGCTAACAAATTTTCCTATTTGGCCAAGATATTTTCCGTTTGGTTAACATATGTTCTTACTTTTTATAAGTTTGGGTGATATATTTCTCTGTTTGGTCGATACCTTTTCATACTTGCTTAACAAAGTTTCGTACTTTTCCTAAGTTTGTTGGGGGATATTTCGTTACTTGGACAATATTTTCCCCATTTGGCTAACAAATTTTTCTATTTGGCCAAGATATTTTCCATTTGGTTAACATATGTTCTTACTTTTTATAAGTTTAGGTGATATATTTCTCTGTTTGGTCGATACCTTTTCATACTTGCTTAACAAAGTTTGGTACTTTTCCTAAGTTTGTTGGGGGATATTTCGTTACTTGGACAATATTTTCCCCATTTGGCTAACAACTTTTTCTATTTGGCCAAGATATTTTCCATTTGGTTAACATATGTTCTTACTTTTTATAAGTTTAGGTGATATATTTCTCTGTTTGGTCGATACCTTTTCATACTTGCTTAACAAAGTTTCGTACTTTTCCTAAGTTTGTTGGGGATATTTCGTTACTTGGACAATATTTTCCCCATTTGGCTAACAACTTTTTCTATTTGGCCAAGATATTTTCCATTTGGTTAACATATGTTCTTACTTTTTATAAGTTTAGGTGATATATTTCTCTGTTTGGTCGATACCTTTTCATACTTGCTTAACAAAGTTTCGTACTTTTCCTAAGTTTGTTGGGGGGTATTTCGTCACTTGGACAATATTTTCCCCATTTGGCTAACAAATTTTCCTATTTGGCCAAGGTATTTTCTCTGTGGTTAACATATGTTCCTACTTTTTATAAGTTTGGGTGATATATTTCTCTACTTGGTTGATACCTTTTCATACTTGCTTAACAAAGTTTCGTACTTTGCCTAAGTTTGTTGGGGGATATTTCGTTACTTGGACAATATTTTCCCCATTTGGCTAACAAATTTTCCTATTTGGCCAAGATATTTTCCATTTGGTTAACATATGTTCCTACTTTTTATAAGTTTGGGTGATATATTTCTCTGTTTGGTCGATACCTTTTCATACTTGCTTAACAAAGTTTCGTACTTTTCCTAAGTTTGTTGAGGGATATTCGTTACTTGGACAATATTTTCCCCATTTGGCTAACAAATTTTCCTATTTGGCCAAGATATTTTCCATTTGGTTAACATATGTTCTTACTTTTTATAAGTTTAGGTGATATATTTCTCTGTTTGGTCGATACCTTTTCATACTTGCTTAACAAAGTTTCGTACTTTTCCTAAGTTTGTTGGGGGATATTTCGTTACTTGGACAATATTTTCCCCATTTGGCTAACAAATTTTCCTATTTGGCAAGATATTTTCCATTTGGTTAACATATGTTCTTACTTTTTATAAGTTTAGGTGATATATTTCTCTGTTTGGTCGATACCTTTTCATACTTGCTTAACAAAGTTTCGTACTTTTCCTAAGTTTGTTGGGGAATTTCGTTACTTGGTCAATCTTTTTTCTCCTTTGGCTAACAAATTTTCCTATTTGGCCAAGGTATTTCCCCTTTGGTTAACATATGTTCCTACTTTTTATAAGTTTGGGTGATATATTTCTGTATTTGACCAATAATTTTAATATTTTGTCTAACATATTTTCTTATTTGACGGTTGAAGTGGTACATAGAATGTGTATTTTTGTCTGGTCGTGAAGTGTGGCACTGAGCAGGTACACTGACAAATAACATATATTGGTCTTGGAAATGGTTTTCTGGAGAAAGATGTAAAGACACTATGGACACATAGAAAGGAAATGAAAGTGTGGCTATCTAATTTGATACGTGATAACGTCGCTGATTATGACGGCGGACATGTGACCTGTCATGTTACGTGCATTGCCTAAGGTTGAATCGGGGCAGTTTGTTGTGTTGATGCTCGGGTGTCCTTTGGTGTAACCGGATAACACTAGGACTACACGGTTATAGAAAAGAGAGAGAGAAGGGGGTGACCATTTTACCCTTCGGATGCAGTGGTGATGATGCAGTGTATTCACTCCTATACACAGTGATCATCATACGTTAGGTTCCCTGACTCGACAACCGATAGGACACCCTTTTTCTATAGTTTCCCTCTTAAACACGTGTCTCAGATGTCCCATTACCCATGTGACCGGATGTGACACCATATTTGACCAGTTTTAGTGAATGAGACGTAGTTTGGTTGTAGCAATTACCCATGTGTGATAGGGTGCGACGCCATCTTTGACCAGATGTAACTATTGTCCATGTGTGTTGACTGTACCGCTAGGTGCTATTGATCAATACAAAATCAGTGCTCGAGGCGATTCTGTCAGGGAAATTGCCGCTAGTAAGGACATTACTTTCTGAACTTAGCAGTCGGCATAACGTCTTGATCATTTCATCGATCACTTTAACCATCATCATGTCACTACACATACCATACCCTACAATTTAAGTGATCCTTCGACCACTTGATCACTACTTCACCAGTACTTGACCACTATTTGACTATGTCCTTACTTATTTTACCATCACCGTTTCACTACACGTACCATACCCTATAATTTAAGTGGTCATTCGACTACTTGACCACTATTTGAGCACCACTTGACCAACTCTTGATCATCACCATGTCACCATACATACTTTCACCGACAATTTAAGTAGTCATTCGACCATTTACCACTACTTGGCCACTACTTGAGCACGTCATCGATCACTTTAACCAACACAGGTTCACTACACGTACTTTCCCTTACAATTTAAGTGGTCACTCGACCATTTGACCAGTACTTGCCCGCTACTTGATCACTACTTGACAACGTCACTACTTAATTTATTCATCTCTGTTTCACTACACGTACCATACCCTACAATTGTCTCACTTGAGCGGTTGACCACTGCTTGACCACGTTGTCGACCATTTTACCATCACCGTTTCAATATACGTACTTTTCTCTACCTTTTAAGTGTTCATTCGACCACTTGACCACTGGTTGACCGCTACTTGACCATGTCATCGATCACTTTAACCACTACCATAATCTTAGGGACATCGTCATCTACAATTTAAGTGGTCACTCGACCACTTGACCACCACTTGACCACTGCTTGACCACTAATTTACCACTAATTTACCATCCTTTAACCATCACCATGTCGCTACGACCAATTTTCCCTAAAATTTTCCTTACTTGACTACCACTTGACCACTACTTGACCACTGCTTGACCACTAATTTACCCCCTTTAAGCATCATCATATCATTACAATCACTTTTCCCTAAAATTTTCCTTGCTTGACCACTAATTTACCACCCTTTAAGCATCATCATATCATTACAATCACTTTTCCCTAAAATTTTCCTTACTTGACCACTGTTTGACCACTAATACCTGGTACCCACCCCTTACCCGCCGAATGATACTACACTATATCCATTACAATCAGCGATCTTTAGCTTTTCAAGGTTTCATTTGTAACACGTGTTATGTTAGTGAATAAGTCACTACGACCCTCTACATAGCACTACTAGCCGCTACCCACCCTTAATAAATTTAAGTAAGCTATACCCGCTAAAATCATTAAAACGGCCACCTTTACTTTTTAAGGTTTTCATTTGTACCCCGTATGATGATAGTGTATAGGCAGCTACGACACTCTAAAAATCACTAATAGCCGCTACCCACCCCTCACCAACGAATTTCACTAAGCTATACCCGCTAAAAGCAATATTATCGGCCATTTTACTTTTTAAGGTTTTCATTTGTAACCCGTATGATGATAGTGTATAGGCCACTACGACACTCTACAAAGCACTAATAGCCGCTACCCACCCCTCACCAACGAATTTCACTAAGCTATACCCGCTAAAATCAATAATATCGACCATCTGTACATTTTAAGGTTTTCATTTGTACCCCGTATGATGATAGTGTATAGGCAGCTACGACCCTCTAAAAATCACTAATAGCCGCTACCCACCCCTCACCAACGAATTTCACTAAGCTATACCCTGCTAAAATCAATATTATCGGCCATTTTTACTTTTTAAGGTTTTCATTTGTAACCCGTATGATAATAGTGTATAGGCCACTACGACACTCTACAAAGCACTAATAGCCGCTACCCACCCCTCACCAACGAATTTCACTAAGCTATACCCGCTAAAATCAATAATATCGACCATCTGTACATTTTAAGGTTTTCATTTGTAACCCTGTGATGATAGTGTTTAAACCCAAATCACCTAGCGTCACCCCACGCGCCCACCCCCTCGCCACCCACCCCGCACCCCGTCGTTATTTTTTTATTTTTATTTATTTTATTTTATTTTTTAATAATTAATTAAAATTTGTATACACCCACTCAATAGTTATCTGCCCTTAGAAACATACAATCTTAGAATTATCGCCCTTAGATATGACCTAGATATCACCCCTTACCCACCCAACTACATGACCGAGGGGGAGTGAAAATCAAACCGAGGTCAAGGTCAAATGGTGGAGGCTCCACCAAAATCTACCCGAATCCTACGTGTATAACTACTAACAATGTCCATACTATCTCTGCAACGATGTCCCTACTATGTCTGCAACGATGTTCCTACTATGTCTGCAACGATGTCCCTACTATGTTTGCAACGATGTCCCTACTATGTCTGCAACGATGTCCCTACTATGTCTGCAACGATGTCCCTACTATGTCTGCAACGATGTCCCTACTATGTCTGCAACGATGTCCCTACTATGTCTGCAACGATGTCCCCTACTATGTCTGCAACGATGTCCCTACTATGTCTGCAACGATGTCCCTTACTATGTCTGCAACGATGTCCCTACTATGTTTGCAACGATGTCCCTACTATGTCTGCAACGATGTCCCTACTATGTCTGCAACGATGTCCCTACTATGTCTGCAACTATGTCCCTACTATGTCTGTAACGTTCCCCTGCTATGTCTGTAATGATGTCGTCCCTGCAATGTCTGGGTTTACATAAATAAACACACGTAGTATTGTTTGGCGCTCACAGAAGGAGAGAAAGAAGTAGAGACTAAAGGACGCACTAGACAACATAAAATTTGAAAGCTATAGTTACCGACTGGTATTGAACCTGTCACCTCCAAATGACGACAGCGCCTTGCTTCAGGAACAAGTGCACTTCGACGCATGATCAATTAGACACTCCCAAATTCATTTCCTGCTATGTCTGTAACGATGTCCCTGCTATGTCTGTAACAACGCCCTACTATGTCTGTAACGTTCCCTACCTATGTCTGTAACAACGCCTCTACTATGTCTGTAACGTTCCCCTACTATGTCTGTAACTTTGCCCTGTTATGTCTGTAACGATGTCCCTGATTATGTCTGTAACGATGTCCCTGATATGTCTGTAACGTTCCCCTGCTATGTATGTAACGATGTCCCTGATATGGTCGTAACAATGTCCCTGCTATGTCTGTAACGATGTCCTTACAATGTCTGTGACGCTACCCGCCTATGTCTGTCAACGTTCCCCTACTATGTCTGTAACGTTCCCCTGCTATGTCTGTAACGTTCCCCTACTATGTCTGTAACGTTCCCCGTACTATGTCTGTAACGTTCCCCTACTATGTCTGTAACCGTTCCCCCCTACTATGTCTGTAACGTTCACCCTACTATGTCTGTAACAAAGCCCTACTATGTCCTGTAACGTTCCCCTACTATGCTGTACGTTCCCCTGTTTGTCTGTAACGATGTCCCCTGATATGTCTGTAACGTTCCCCTGCTTATGTATGTAACGTTCCCCTTGCTATGTCTGTAACGATGTCCCTGATATGTCTGTAACAATGTCCCTGCTATGTCTGTAACGATGTCCTTACAATGTCTGTGACGCTACCCTGCTATGTCTGTAACGTTCCCCTACTATGTCTGTAACGTTCCCCTACTATGTCTGTAACGATGTCCCTGATATGTCTGTAACAATGTCCCTGCTATGTCTGTAACGATGTCCTTACAATGTCTGTGACGCTACCCTGCTATGTCTGTAACGATGTCCCTGTCATGTCCGTAACAATGGCCCTGCTATGTCTGTAACGCTCCCCTACTATGTATGTAACGATGTCTCTAGTATTCCTGTAACGCTCCATACTATTGCTGTAGCAATGGCCCTACTATGTATGTAACGATGTCTCTAGTATGTCTTTATCGCTTCCATACTATGTCTGTAAGGATGTCTCTACTCTCTCTGCAACGCTTCCATACTATGTCTGTAACGATGTCCATATAATGTCTGTAACACTCCCCTACTATGTCTTTAACGATGTCCTCTACTATGTCTTTATCGCTTCCATACTATGTCTGTAAGGGATGTCCATGTCATGTCTGTAACGCTTCCCTACTATGTCTGTAACGATGTCTGTAACTCTCCCCATACTATGTCTGTAACGCTCCCTACTATGTATGTAACGCTCTCCCTATTTTGTCTTTTAACGATGTTTTCTACTATGTTTTGTAACGATGTTCTCTACTATGTTTGTAACGCTCCTCTACTGTGCCTGTAACACTTCCCTACTATGTCCCTGTAACGATATCACTACTATGTCTGTAATGCTCCCCTACTATGTCTGTAACGCTGACCTACTATGTCTGCAACGCTCCCCTACTATGTCTGTAAAGCTCCCTTACTATCTCTGTAACGATGCCCCTGGTATGTCTGTAACGCTCCCCTACTATATCTGTCACGATGACCCTGATATGTCTGTAACGATATCACTACTATGTCTGTAACGATATCACTACTATGTCTGTAAAGCTCCCCTACTATGTCTGTAACGTTCGACTGCTATGGCAGTAACGCTCGCCTACTATGTCTGTAGCGCTTCCCTACTGTGTCTGTAACGATGCCCCAGCTATGTCTGAACGATGTCCCTGCTATATCTCTAACGCTCCCTACTATGTCTGTAACGTTCCCCTGCTATGTCTGTAACACTTCCTACTATGTCTGTAATGATGCCTCTGCTGTGTCTGTAACGATGTTGCCAGTTATGTCTGTAACTATGTCCCAGCTATGTCTGTAACGATGTCCCAGCTATGTCTGTAACGATGTCCCAGCTATGTCTGTAACGATGTCCCTGCTGTGTCTGTAACGATGTCCCTGCTATGTCTGTAACGATGTCCCTGCTATGTCTGTAACTATGTCCCTGCAACGATGTCCCAGCTATGTCTGTAACTATGTCCCAGCTATGTCTGTAACGATGTCCATGCTATGTCTGTAACGTTCCCCTACTATGTCTCTAACGTTCCCCTGCTATGTCTTTAACGTTCCCCTACTATGTCTGTAACGCTTCCCTACTATGTCTGTAAGGATGTCTCTGCTGTGTCTGTAACTATGTCCCAGCTATGTCTGTAACTATGTCCTAGCTATGTCTGTAACGATGTCCATGCTATGTCTCTAACGTTCCCCTACTATGTCTCTAACGTTCCCCTGCTATGTCTGTAACGTTCCCCTACTATGTCTGTAACGTTCCCCTGCTATGTCTGTAACGTTCCCCTACTATGTCTGTAACGCTTCCCTACTATGTCTGTAAGGATGCCTCTGCTGTGTCTGTAACTATGTCCCAGCTATGTCTGTAACTATGTCCCAGCTATTGTCTGTAAACTATGTCCCAGCTATGTCTGTAACTATGTCCCAGCTATGTCTGTAACTATGTCCCAGCTATGTCTGTAACTATGTCCCAGCTATGTCTGTAACTATGTCCCAGCTATGTCTGTAACGATGTCCCTACTATATCTGTAAGGATGTCTCTGCTGTGTCTGTAACGATGTCCCTACTATGTCTGAACGATGTCCCTACTATGTCTGTAACGATGTCCCTGCTGTGTCTGTAACGCTCATCTGCTATACCTGTAACTCCCAGAGACTCTCTGGGAGTTGAGTGGTCTCGAGGTATGGTGTCCGCCTCGAGTGCTGGAGGTCCCGGGTTCAGGCCCCGGTGAGGACCGGGATTTATTTAAAAATCCACCTGGACTTCCAGTAATAAAATTTCCCCTGGTCTCTGGGTAGTGAGATCGGACGCCCGTGTGTATTGTTGCGCACGTAAAAAATCCCTTGGCAGTTGGAAATCGAAAAAGAGTAGCCTAACGGCGCTGCCCGGGCAAAATATCGAGTTAAAAATCTACCCAAAGTATTTCAGGATCCTCGCCGGTGCAACGGAGTTCGTGCATTGAGCTGAGTTTCTCCAGACTCAGGTTTGAGTTAGGAGGAAAACGGAGCACTTATGAGTTAAACCGTGTGCCGTGATGTTGATCCAACGACTAAACTAAACTAAACTAACCCTGTAACTCTGTCCCTGCTATGTATTCTGTGATTTGATGCCGAATTAAATCGTCTTAGCATTGATATTGCTGGGCTGCAGGAGACTCGCCTCGCTGAGGCAGGGTTACTCAGGGAAAACTATACACCTTTTATTTTTGGCGGGGGGGGGGGGGGGGGGGGGGGGTTGGCACAGGGCTGGAAGTAAAAAGACAACATGGAGTGGGTTTACAGTGAAGAATTCACTACTGAGAATGATTTAAATCCAGCTGGACCTAATGAAAGACTATTGTCTTTGAGCTTGGCAACCTCTTGTGGTTTCGTCATCATTATCACTGCATATGCTCCGACTCTCACTTGGAGGAGTTAGACTGTGATCAAGGCAGTACCAAAATCCGACAACATGATTTTAATGCTCGTGTTCAGGTCAGCATGGCCGAATGGATAAGAAAGCGTGTTCTGAAACATCCGGTATGCTGATGTTGAGGTAAGGGGTTCAACCGGATAGTTGGACTAAAGTGTTGACCTCTCGTCCTTGACTTGGGGACGTAAATTACAAGTACCTCTGAAGTCAAAGTGGGTTCGCCTGATGGCGAAGGACACTTAATAGGGAAAGCTAATCCACACGGAAAATTCAGTCCAGCACTACTAGAAGTAGCGTGTATGGACTAGGCTTGAGTTCAAAGCGAGCAGTGCTGATGTGAGCAAGGACCCGAGTTCATGGCCAGTTTGCCTGGTCAGTCCCGGACACATGGTTCGTATATTCCAGGTTGCAAGCTCTACCTTTCTATTTTTTCCTTTTAGTGCCTGGTACACTCGTTTTACAGTCTGATTCAGGTAAATAACTATTTATTTAATTTACCGTTGTAATTGAACATACAACGCGACCGTACAGCAACTCATTAAATATGCGGGCGATACGGCATTACTAAGTAGTTGGCGATCGATAAGCTGGTTTGAAAGTAGGACATAGTACATGTTTGTACCGCACTGTTGACATCATTGGTTTTAAACTGTGTAGTTTTGCTTTCAGCTTAGTTATAAGTCCGTTACATCGGCCTGGTGATTTAAGATTTTGTCCTAGTCCCCAAGCATCAATTGAAGCATGCAGATTGAGGCGGATCAGCACTCAGTTGGCCGAGGCTGCCCAGCTTGATGCGGGCGGTAGCTGATTGGTGACATCTGTAGGTGTCTCCCACCGTCAGAGGCAACCCGTGGCACTCCTGAGTGTGACAGGATGGCCTCGGTTGTTGGGAATGAATACAAGACCCGAGGTATCCCTAGCACTCACGTGTATACTGACCCCAGGGGCTGGACAGGTAGATACACTGGAACTCTGCTACTGACCCCCTTTTAGTATTATAAGTCTACACGCCCCTCACAGATCCTAGACCTCTACTAACTACCCTCCCTTAGGGACAATGAACTCTGAGACTTCGTCCGAAACCACACTCAATAACTGTAGAAAAGAACTTGTCAAAATAAACAAAGTTTATTCTACCCTAGAGAAACAGGAAGGAATTGAACACCATGATAGAATATAATCTATTTACAAATATAGAGGATAGAGTAGAGACAGAATCAGAGATGAGTCTGTCATAACCTCCCCACCTGTTCTACCGTGTCTTCGTCAACGACGCCTGGCAATTACGGCCAGGTCCGCCTGCGAGCGACACTAACCACGCTGTGACAGGAATGGTCAGTCGGTGCATGCGTGGGACATGAGGTCCACGCAGGGACACAACCCCGACTAGCGAGAACTCACAGGGGTTAGCGCCAGACGGCTTGGGACGGTTGTACAGGACAGACGGATTGAATGGTGCTCGTATAACTTGTGTGTGTGAACGCCAATAGATAGAAAGCCTGTGTGAGTATAGGAGACTGTGCGCCTGGTATGTAGGATTGTGAGTTGTATACATTGCATTTATATATCTATTGATTGTGTTATGGCATCGATATTGTAATTGCGCGATGCATGTAATGGTTGTGATGAGTGAGAAGTGTGAATAAAGTGTTTGAATTGTATTTGCAGTGTGTCACGTAAAGTCATTCTGTGACAGTGTTTGTATTACATCTGTTAGTGATTACGAGCCTGTGTTATTGCTGAATGCAAGATTCTGACAGAGTCCATATTCGTCATCAGGCTGAGATGCAGATTTGCGGTAGGTGTTCCGTCCAGTCGGTCCGGCACTCACCCGGCTCCCTCCCCAGTATGGTTGACTGGAACCTTGGAGACCACTCCGTCCCAAGAGCTCGGATCGGCAATCAATGGAGTTAACCACTCGGACCACAGCTGACTAGATGAACTTCAAATCAGCAATGTCACAATGAGTCACTGGCTAATGGCACTAAGACAGTTCTCATAATTCAGCCTGGCTGGGAGACTCTCTACCCTGAGGTGTCCCCAGGCAAACAATCTTGATATATATCGTTGTAGCAAAGGACCAACCTAATGGTCATGGACTATAATAGCTTACCCCTGGTTGGGGAATGTAAAGTTGCTGCCGCGAGTTGCACAAAAGTCACACGAATGTCAATACACTCTGGCAGATGATGTCAGAACACTGACCAGTCCCAATTGATCTGACTCCCTCGAGTCGAGTCCCACATGATAATGAAGTTCTGTAAACATGGTGACTGAAACATACCTAATGTCACTGTTCGTTGACTCTGCTGGCACTCAAGTTTGGTAACACATCTAAGTCTGATGTCAACATGGCAATATTCATTGGGTCAGGGGTGAGTTGACCATAGTGTACCTGAAAAGTCTAAGTAACATTTATACGCCCAACTGGTGTGGGTCTAGTGTTGACCGGCTCCTCTTGTAGACGTAGTTACAGCACCTAGGTTAGTGCCGACCTATACCTGGTGTTTCCAACGTTTAGGCGGATAAACAATGTCAATGGAACTGATGAGCTCCCAGAGCTGTGACTCTACCCCACCTTGGTAAGCCTCCCTGGAATGAGCATACCATCACCCTTCCACAGTACTTCAATTGTTCATGATTATACACAGGCATGATTGCTTCAGGTTGTTGAACAAACCATATCAGAAATAGTGTTGACCAAATCGTATTATAAATCGTGATGAACAAAACCGTATCATAAATCGTGATGAACAAACCGCATCATAAATCGTGATGAACAAACCGTATCATAAATCGTGATGAACAAACCGTATCAAACATAGTGCTGCATCAGGGTTCACCAGCAACCTCGTGGTTCATAAGCAGACAACATCTGAAAGGAAGAGCGATAGGTGAGAGTATTCGGCACCAACATTGGCCCACATGCATCAAATCAATGAATACTCAACCTTCAGTAATGCTAATTAGTTTTCATCTAATTGGGGCATCATCTCTATGTTGGTAGTATTAAAGCATGGGTATCAGTCCAATGTCAGATGGCCCATAGAACAGCCCATCGGACAGATTATGTTCCGAAGATGTCGAGTCTGATAATATGTCTCACATACCCCTATTCTCATAGCTGCTGTTGCTAAATTAAATAGCTGTACTAGTTCTAGTATTAATATGAACTAAATATCAAGGCGAGAAGTCCCTGGACCCCACCCTTACATCATACATATCATAATAGTGATCATCTTAATTACCACTTGGGATACAGTAATAATTACATGACCACCTAACTATGTACACCTTCCATTTCGCTGGTGGGGCATCCTTCCCACCCTGTAACGAAACCCTTCTTGTTTTACTCTTCTCTAGAGTCAAGAAGTCCTCCAGGTTAAAACATGTTCTCACCTACATGTTCAAAGGTGCCTCTCCAGTTCTGGCCTCCTCCCAAGCGGATTAGCCTTGGGCCATGACCGAACGTCACGGGCTGGCCTGGTTTGCCAGTCATATACTTCGTAAACTTGCACTCAGTCCCTATATCCCATTTGTCCCCGTGCCTCATTCAACCTTCCATTCGTCCTTCCATACATCCCTCGCATCAGCTACTCACGTACTCATGCAGTATGAAAAGAACAGGAGCAGTAAAGAGAAGAATCTAGAACGCATGTTTACATCGCGACGGTAACGCAGTCATATAGCCTCGAAGCCACTTCGTCGTTCGGTACATCGTTCATATAACTATCACACAACATTACCTAATATATACGCCACCATAATATCGTATATATTCTATATGGCACAAGCTGAAGAACACAACTTCCCAGGATTCCACAGTTTCCATGAAATGAAATCACTATTAAGTTAACACACATACATAGCTACATCACTTTTATGGCTCAGTACGTGCTCTGCTTAGCCTGCAACTAGGCACTTCACTGTCAGAATTCCTCTACACTATCAACTTACCTGTCTATTCCAAAGGCTTACTAACATCAGATACTAACTGACCTAAGTTAGGTTCACAAAAATACAAGAGTAAACAGCTCCCTATAATGGCATGCTAACCTAATATAGGCAAATACTTACCATATGCAAATACTAACAAGTTCTGCACATTTTGCCGATGTAACAGGACTTATAACTAAGCTGAAAGCAAAACTACACAGTTTACAACCAATGTTGTCAACAGTGCGGTACATAACATGTACTATGTCCTACTTTCAAACCGGCTTATCGATCGCCAACTACTTAGTAATGCTGTATCGCCTCGCATATTTAATGAGTTGCTGTACAGGTCGCGTTTTATGTTAAATTACAACGGTAAATTAAATAATAGTTATTTACCTGAATCGTTGACCCATTCACCAGTCAGCTAAAATACTGTCTGATGGCCAACTTGCCTTAAGGATGACAGTCAATCGAACTTGGCTGTGTGTTTAATAAATAACAGTCAGCCGAACTTGGTTGTGCGTCCTCACACACCGAGATATCGAAAGTGAATGAGCGCTTACGCCTAATCTCTTCCTACATGCGTTCTCAACCCGCACAGAGAAATAGTGCAGCACGTTGTGTCTCAACTGCAGCGAGAAACTCGGGTTTCTCCGGCACAGGAGAATCTATTTTCTCCCTGCACGAGATAATGTTGGTGTACTCAGGCCAACATTGGTCACTCAAGTCCAGGTGCTTCTAGAAACATTCTAGCCGAAAAATCATCTTCGACTTTCCCCAGTTAGTTTATTTACAACATGGGAAGTACCTGATGATGCGCCAAGTTCAAGCGAAAAATCTTACGACGAAGCACAGATCTTGCTTCGTTTTGTCACATTAGGCCTCCTCTTAAGAGGATTGACCCCGTTGTTCCACTTCTATGCAAGTAGCTGTATGAGTCGTTCAATCTTCTCTCTTAGAGACCGGATGGCGGGTGAGGAAGTCTAACCTGACATATATTTCATAGGATACTTTTACCACAACTGGTGGGGTTGCAAGCCACCAAGTATCACGGGTGATTAACGCCTAATCCGCTACCGCGATCGGACACTCGCGGTTCCTTGCGGACCAGAGCTCCCGTCTCGATCTGATTTAACGATCGTCCATGCCAGAGTTTACTGGACTTTTGCAATTCCAGCTTCCCCTTTCGAGGACCCAGCTGGACTGCATTCGGTCGGTTTGAGGAACCAGAGGTCTGTATACTGTCAGACATAACCCACCTCTTCCGACCACGGTTCTCAGTGTAGCTAGCACTGCAGGTGTTCTTCTGGCCGGTCATGTTCCCCCTATCACCGGGTAGAACCGAAGAAGTTACCTGCACATACATATAGGATCTCCTATGGTGTGACAGGTTTTCCGCTACCGCACCTGAACCCCGAACCACGTTCTCGACGACACACTTCGCCCTATGGTGTGGAGACTTATCATCGGGTTTCTCCTCATGACTCATGAGGAGAGTGGAATGTAAAGTAGAAGACTTTCCCAGGATCTCTACTCCATAGCGATTATGGGTCCCCACTTTATCCACTAGGAAAGGGCCCTTCACCCGATTTCGAATTCGTTCCCCTCGATTGGGAGTAGTACTTGAACTCGATCTTCTACCGCCAAGGATATCTTCGGCTTAGTCCGTTTACCTGGTGTGCATTTACGGCACTCAGGACAAGACCTGATATCTGCGCACGTCGCTTGTCATTCCCGGCCAAGTATAATAACGGGAAAGACACTTACCAGTTGTTCCTACAGTCAGATGTCCGGTTGGGGACCTGACATGTACCTTCTGCAGCAGATTAGCTCTATAGCTTTCAGGAACTATTTTACGTTCCCACTGCCGCTTCTCTGTTCCGGCCCGTATGTACTGCGACCGGTTTCAGAGCCGAACTGACCCTGGGTTAGCGGGTTCGTATCGTTGGACAACTTCTGTCACAGCACTCCCTGGGGTGAGGGGAACCTGCTATCACACTTTAACAACGGGATACCTTTAGCTCTGGGACATAGGTGCCCTCAGTCCACAAAACCCCGTCAACCATTGGATCACTATCTCCCTCACTCTCAACCAGGGACGTTACCCCTTTCAACCTCGTCCTGAACTCATGACCCAACTCTGGCATCTAACTATATCACAATATAGTGGTATTATACAAGATGGATGGATGAATGAGAATGATGATGATGATTCTGAGATAGGCCTCGCAGTATCTATGAGAGGCAAGACATGGCAAGGATCGAGTAGCCTTCAGGAGAGTGTGTCATCATCGTCAGGGCCTCAAGTTTCACACTAGCTGGCAAGTCAGACACGCTCACCAAATATATCAGGCCTCTAACCAGGTGTAGATTTCTTCACTTGGACAGGATGACTGGCAATTCGACTCACTGGTACTCGGGACCTCCGGTGGATGGACGTCACTGAAGTCTGGAACACAATAGGGTAGTGCGAAATACTGTCTCTCGGGTGCTGAGGAACTAGAACACTCCTCTGGAAATATGTCTTGAAGTGTAACTGACTCTGCTGGTCGAACGAGATGTGAATCTTCCACTCAACGGTTGTCACAGTCACAACAGTCTATGCGACCAGCGTCGATCATCTGACTCATAGCGCAGATATCATAGCATAGAAACATCCCTTGCTGAAAGGTGTCACGGTAGATAAAGTTAAGTAGAAAACAGTCTTTCCACAATATCATGCACCACATGGTACCAGGCACTTGGTAGCGAAGACATCATAGCTAGCTGGTATATGAAGCAGTCAGTCAGGTCCACAACTGGGACACTAACAACATCAAGCTACTTGCCTGGTGAAGTAACTTACAAGGCAATTGGGTGCTGTCATGGCGAATAACCTGGGATATCAGACGTGGCGTAGGTGATGATTAGCTGGAGCCCATACTGAGACGTACTCTCGATTGTAAGTACTGCTCGCTGTGGTGGTGGACTTCCAAGCTGTTCACACCAGGCTCTCGCCGTAGTCCGGATCACTGGACTCGTCCCCAGATCATCGCTCTGCTCTCAATCAGATAGAACCTGTGGAGGATAACACTTAGTGAGAGCACCATGAATCAGACTTCACCGACAGCAGATACACTTAGGTCCCTCTTACTCAGACGTGTGGACCCTTCCCATAAGGGCCGCACTCCTTCACTGGCTGCTCGAACGGTCGAGGACAGACTGGACCTAGAACCAAAGCGGCAGCTGTCCACCTACATCCTCTTTCTCAGACGAACGTAGGACTGGGCCAAGGTTGGTGTCTGAGATATGGGTCTCTGCTGAAACATAGCTAGACAACACATACGGTTAGTGAGTTAGTTGTACTTATAGATAGAAGGGCCCTGAAGGAGGGCGATGGCAGTACTTCCTAAACCCCCTTCCTGTTATCCGCCAAAGCTGATGTCGTACCATGCCGTAGGCACAATCCAGTAAATCCAAATAAATATACAGGGTGATGCAGAAATCCACACCCCGTTCCCCCCTCCCTGGTCCCAGGTCGGGGCATTTAGAACGGTGTCATGTTCAAGAAGAACAAGTCTGTCGCAACGGTCCCTTCCCCCTTTATCAACCTCTCAGGAATCCACTATATATTAAGCTGGTATTCCATCGAGGGCAACTAATTAAAGACAGATGTGAGGAAAGCCAAGAAGAAGCCAGTGGTCGCCCCACCATGTGACCTTCACGTTCGACTCCCGGTACGACCTTGAAACGACCTCGGAGGTTTAGGCCGACCGGTGCATTCGATTCGTCTCACTCGCCCGAGTTCATCGATATATCACTCGATATATCCGAAGCGACTCCTTAATCTACTTCCGGTAGCGCTGTGAGTAACGGTTCGGCCACCGCCCGACGCTCGAGGTTATAAAGTTGGCCATGTGTGAACTCAAATTACAGGTCTCACTTCCCTGAACCCGATTTTCCCAATCTACAGGGTCTGTAAATAAGCCGCGCGCTGCTAACCCTACGAAATATCTTAGCAATACAATGCTGGTAAACACGCGTTTGCCACAGGCTTAATTTACAGTCAGAAAACACAACCTTACCAATGTTCACACGTGACCTCCTTCCTCGCGCCGGTCAGTACACGCGTTAGCGAAATCTCATAATTCGAATCACCGACACCGCACTAGTTAAGAAACAAGGTTGTACACATACCTTCACACAAACAGCACGACAGTGGATAAGAGAAGCGTTGTCACTGCAACTGGACATGATGTCAAAGGTCTTCAACCCTCATCAAGACACGGCGTCCCGCTCTCTATCACTTAGCACTGGGCCAAAATGTCGACTGCCTGCCAGCAACCTTCGTCTCCAACTATCCTTTGTTCCGGGACAATCGACTTGCGCCTGCGTCGGACATACACAGTCCGTCTTGTCCAAAAACCTGTTCCGCCACCCCAGTGCTGGAAGCTTCTAAAGGGCGAGCAACGGCTCTGGTCGGGTTGTGTTTAATATTACTGGTTCTTTCCCTGTTGACCAGTAATTTTCTTCACCCGACTGCCCGATGTCTCAAGGGACATTTTCCCGGCAACGACATGCTGCGTACGACAACCACAGGTCTAGGGAAACATCCCGAGGTGGACCGCCTGAGTTCCGTGACAACTTCTACGACTCACTGAAAGCGGTCTATGTTCCTACATCACCAGGCACAGTTCCCCTCCTCATTGCAGATGGGGGAACATTGGTCACCGATAAGAAAGTCATCCTTCAGCGCTGGGAAGAACATTTCAGCAACATCTTAAATGCAACTTCCTTCTTCGATGATGAAACCATCAACTGCCTTCCTCAAGTTCCCATCAATGGATGTGGATTTTAATCCAAGAGAATATTGGCTACTTTATGTCTAGGGGATTTAAATTTAGATTCTCTTTTATTTTAGCCACTTGAGGTGATCATGGAACTCTACCATAAACACAAGAAGGAAAATACTTTACTCCTGTTCATAATTGTATTTATGCGTACTTCTCCATTCCCACTTATCACCTTATAAATTTACTTTAGTGTTAGAGGATATTGATTGTTTACAACATATAAAACAACCACGGTTGAACAAATATCAACACTGTACTTGACGTAAACATCAACAATTTTGGACAAACAGTTCAGGCATTAAATCAAGATCTGCAGTAACATATATATATAATTTGTAATGACCACACTGAATTTCAAGAACAGGCATGGGGATGATTTTCAATATGAAAAAAAAACAAAAAACATTACCCACATTGTCCCAATAAAAAAAACAACAAGAATGTTATTACAAACAACACAAAAACCACTAATTGGTTCTACATCTTTGACCCACTGTACATCAGTAAAGTAAACAATGGTCGAAGCTCATAAAAACCAAACATATAAACACTTGTTTCTGACACCAGTTACATTCTCATATTTAAACAATAATGAGATGGTGTCAGAGTACTCAACCAAAACAACAACCACCTGTTGGTTCTACTATTCACTGAAAAAAAGCTACTGACCTTACACATCCATGGCATGGGAAGAAACCACATATAGAAGCATCACTAGTACTAATAATTAAACTAATTATTTTATTACAGTGTTTTCCCTTATGTGTTGCTGTCGGTTATTCTTCTCCAGTGCGAAGCAGATAATGTCCATATTTATCCAGGCAGAAATAAATGTACTCACAGTCATGTTCTCCTTACCTTATGTTCACTGAAGTTGGCTGGTGAATATTTATAATTCATAATCCAAGAATAGATTATACACAAGCACATAACCTCCATGGGGCTGAATTCAAGAATACTCTATCGCAAGTGGGCTCTGTTTCAATTGAAATTGGTGCCTAAGTCTGTCAAGCTTTCAGGAGGATGCATCTTGAGTCTTCTGACCAGGTTCTTCCCTATATCACCTTATCGATGAAAAAGATGACGAGTGATGGGGCAATTAGGCCGACATGGAACCAGCAAAGAGTTCTGATTCATTCCATTTCAGTGTAGAACACACAATGTTGAGTCATTCATTCGGTTCATCTAGAATTATGTCCAGGGTTGGTCTGCTGAAGGCATGGAACTGAAGAATATTAATTCCAACACACAAACTGGGAGGCGCACAACAATCAGATGATTCATGTTGCTGCATGCTTAGAGGTATTTACTCCGCTAGCTTCTTTCGTATGGCCTTTCTGATGGTGTTTCGGCTCTGAGATCTCAAGTGGATCTGGCTGCTTTCAGGGTGTTGCAGATTTGAACCTTGAGGTAATCTGGTTTCTTAGTTGTTATTCAGTTGATATTAAGTTGGTATTCAGTTGGTACCTTGGTTGTACTTGCTTATGTTGTTTCAGTGTCTCTTCCCATTTGGTGCTCTAGTGTCTGGAACCTTATGTTGACTTTTGCTGCTGGGTGACCTTTCTTTCGGAGGAGAATACGATGAGTATCCTTTGAACTTGGGAGTCCAACAGCCAGATGGAGGGTTCTTACTGCTGTTAGTTGTATTAAACTTGTAGGACTGTCCCATAGTCTCACTGACTTTGCTGACTGATGATGCTCTAGGCGGTACTTCTCAGAAGTAAAGCAAACGGTACACCGTTGTCAGTTGCTCTGTAGATCTTTATCTTTGTAGATTTTAGATATTGAAGTCCGTCATGAATATTCCTAATGAATAGTACTTCATAAATAACGTTGTCAGTCCTCTTCGAAATTGTCTTGTACTGGCTATGGCAGCTAATAAGTACTTCATAAATAACGTTGTCAGTCCTCTTCGAAATTGTCTTGTACTGGCTATGGCAGCTAATAAGTACAGAAGTCAACATTGATTGATCCAGACTACATGTGTAAGACAGGTTGCCATGTATCACTCTTCCGGCTGATAACCCAGTTTCCGGGTTGGTGAAATGTCGAAATCCACAACTCGCAACTGTCTATAGAAATGGATGACACAGAATACAACACGGGCATTAACCTACTGTGGTATGGTAACATGATTATAACACAATTACAAACAAAAAAGGAGAAGGTAAAAGGAGTGGGTTTTCCACGTTCCAATGTCCCTCGTCGCATGTTGTTTAACTATTCTAGCTCTTATGGAGAGTAAGGTATTTTCTCACTCTATTATATTCTATGTTGTTACTGGGACTATTGATTGATTGATTGATTGATTCTTCTTCTTCGTTCATCCGGAGTTTTTTTTCCGGATGTGATTGCGTTGTGCCTGTTTACAGCAGAGCTGCGTTCTTGCGCCGTTAGGCCGACACATCCGACTTCTGCGGGCATTTGTTGACCGGGTTAACCTTCCGGTGATTGATTGATTCAAGAACCGACATCACAGCATTCGGGGCATTGCTACTGGGACTATTAGATGAGTGAAGCCATTATTTCCATCCAAACATGTTAATATTGCCTCTCTCGTACTTGAAGAGAATAATCTATACATAATCTCTGTTGTTTCTAATGCCTCGTCTTCTTTCCTTCGCCTTAATCAGCATGAGGCCAAGGCTATTCAACATTTGCTCTTTTTATGTTATTGACATGCACAAGGAATTTCTCTACAATTCAACGATCATCATGTCCCCAAGGAGTAACATTAAAATGTCTATTTCGCCACAGCAAACGTTACAATCATGACAGAATATAATATTAGATCCTTATAACAGAGGAAGGAAAACCAAATCTGTTACCTTTCTCTCATATGATTTACATGATAATCATAATAATTATAATCATAATATAATGCAGGAGCCACTGTTTTGGGATTTCCTCACATTTAATCCATAAATTAAAATATATATAATTGTTCCCCAATTCTTACAGCAGCATGAGGTTAGTGAACGCCGTGATATAATTACCAATTGTGCTATTGTAAGAAAGTTTCTTATTTATTAGAATAACTCATGCAGCACGGTACGCTTTCTGAATGTTGCTGACAATGTCTAACCATAAATATTCGCTTATGCCTCTACCACAGTGAGGGTGATGCTGATTGAAGGTACATCTATCAGAACACTCAAATATTATCATGTGTTTCTTTCTTTGTTCTTGAATTTATATTCTCCAAACATGGCATTTCCCTAGCAATATTTTATTAAATGATTACATGTTACTCACGCCAAATGTGTGGTACTAATATGTTAACAGAAGATTATACCAAATTCTGGCACGATAGCTCGAGTTACAGATTAGCACTTAGCAACAAATTTATCCAAAATGAACTAGATCCATAATATGCGTGATCAATAGTATGCTTTCCGCATGGATAAAAGTTTTCCTGAAATGTCCCTTAACAGTGAATTTACACTACATGGGATATTTACAGATTATAAGCGTTGATAGTGAGATATAGTTTCACAATGCCTTAGAATAAGTTAAACATAGGAATAGAAATTGTAAAAGCATAGGAAATATTTGACAGCGTGGTACAGCATGGCCCTTAGCTAGTAAAAATCAATCAGACTCTAGTTTACAAGAATTGTTGATTTATCATTTTAACAATTCTTAATTAAACACAATGGTATATGTACCTTATCAAAATACATAAACCCTCTGCTGTGTGTCCACCGTGACGAGGTAGAGGGGCTTGTGCGTCCCAATGACCCCAAGAGCTATGCCGACGGTAGCACAGCTACTGGTAGGGCCACCCATGTCGGACAGGTCAAGGGAGAGGGACCAGACGAAGAGACACACAAACCTGCTGCCTTGTAGGTAGACTGGGGACAGTCAAAGGCTAGGGAAAGCACCCGAATACATGCTTGTCAAAATCGGATGTACTGAGCCACAGGCTTGACAAAGCAGTGCAACGTAAAACCTGCTGCCTTGTAGGTAGACTGGGGACAGTCAAAGGCTAGGAAAGCACCCGAATACATGCTTGTCAAATCGGATGTACTGAGCCACAGGCTTGACAAAGCAGTGCAACGTAAAACCTGCTGCCTTGTAGGTAGACTGGGGACAGTCAAAGGCTAGGGAAAGCATCCCAAATAAATGCTTGTCGAAATCGGATGTACTGAGCCACAGGCTTGACAAAGCAGTGCAACGTAACTTAATTCATGATGTCACAAATCAAAATTAATCGATATGGTGCTAATCCCGTGAAGTCCCATCAGGCGGCGATAGTGCCGGGCCCCCTGCCTCGAGGGGGTCCACCCATGACTACTGGTGGTCACCTTCCCCTGTGCTGTGGAGTCAAGGCACAGAGGAGTAGGTTAAGAGCTATTGACCAAATACCCAGGACACTCAACATACTACAGTGGAATGCGAAGGAGTTTACAAGAAGAAAGACTCCCTAACACAGCGTCTTCATAAAGATAGAATAGATGTGGCATGCATTCAAGAGACACACCTCAACGCCAATCACAAATTCTCAGTCAGAGGATATCAGGCCACACGTTCGACCGCGAAGGACACAAAGGAGGAGTTCTAATACTTACACGAAATACAATACCTTGCAGCGAAGTATCTGTGATCTCTGACAACCAAACAGAAATTATAGGTGTCTGATATAATGATAAAGGATGTGAAAATAAGAATCTACAATCTGTATAGCCCAGCAGATAAGGACCTTACACTCTCAAACATGAAAATAACTGACACAAACTGCATTATTGTCGGAGACTTTAATAGCCGTCAGAAAGATGGGGATACCCAGATACTGACAAAAGAGGAGATGAATTGGAGGACTGGGAAATAGACTCAAATCTCCATCTACTCAACAAAGCGGATGACACACCGAGCTTCTACTCCAGAAGATGGCTTACCACTTCTACTCCAGACTTAGCTTTCTGCACAGGAGACATCCTCCACAAAATCGATCGCCATGTGCTGGACCAATTAGCAGGTAGTGACCACAGACCAATCAAGCTTGTAATGAATATGGAGTATGTTCCACAGGAGCAAAAGCCCTTGCCCCGCTGGAATTACAAACGAGCAGATTGGGACAGATTTGCCATACTAACAGACAAATATTGTGAAAACATAAATACACGATATGGCAACATAAAGCAAATGGTGGAAAGTCTAAACAGAGCGATAATACAGGCAGCCACTGAGTCCATTCCAAGAGGAGCGAGGAAAAATTACAAACCATACTGGACTGAAGAACTACAAAGTTTGGAGGACAAAGTTGAAGATGCCAGGAAGACAGCAGAGAGAGAACAAACAATTGAAGCGAATACCTCTCTCAAAGCCATCTCAGCAAAATATAAAAGAACAGTAAATCAAACAACAAGAGATTGTTGGAGGGAAAAAACAGAAAACCTGAATTTTGACAGGGATGGAAACAAACTATGGAAACTAGTGAAAGCCATGAACAATGAAGGACCTAGAAACAAACAAATAACAATTAAACAAGCAAATGCCTTGCTTACAGGGAAAAAGGCTGCAAATGCACAAATGGAACACTATGCAAATGCAAACCACATTGATATTACAACTGAACAGAAGAAAGCAATCAAAGACAAACAGATACATCATAGAAATACAGAGACAGCAGCAGAATATATGATGGCAAATCTAACAATGGAAGAAATGGAACAGGCAATGAATACCCTAAAAAAGAAGAAATCACCAGGAAAGGATGGAATCACAAATGAAATGCTAATAGGACTAGGCACCAAGGCAAAGAAGAAACTACTAGCAGTCCTAAATAACAGCTGGAAGAGAGAATAGTCCCACAGGCATGGAAGGAAGCTATACTAATACCAGTCCCAAAGAAAGGAAAAAACCTGGAAGAACCAAATGGCTATCGACCTATCAGTCTACTTAGCTGTGTAGGAAAATTAATGGAACGCATTATCAATGACAGGCTAAAATGGCATCTGGAAGAAAACAAACTCTTAACACCACACCAAGCAGGATTCAGAAAGTACAGATCCACTGAAGATCAAATAACCTATATAGCTCAGGAAATAGAGGATGCCTTCCAAGAGAAAAAGCACACACTAGCAGTCTGGATAGATTTAGAAAAAGCATTTGATAAAGTATGGAAGAAGGACTGAAAGTAAAACTGCAAAACATGCATGTTTGTGGAAAAATGTATAAATGGATCAGCCACTACCTTGAGAACAGAACTGCCAGGACAAAAGTACAAGGACAAACAAGCAAAATGATGCTGCTGGAGCAAGGTGTCCCCCAAGGAGGAGTTCTTTCACCAACATTATTCCTAGCATATATAAATGACATCACAGAAAATTTTCCAGCCAGAGTACACACATCCTCCTTTGCAGATGACCTAGCCATATGGACATCTGAAGAATATATTAGTACAGCTAACAGCAGAATACAGCAAGCCTTATTAGCGCTAGAGGACTGGTCAAAATCATGGCTAGTGAAGATAAATGAGGAGAAAACAACATGCACAGTGTTCTCCCTCTCAAATAAACCTCAGCAACCTAAGCTGGTATTGAATGGAAAAATATTGCGCCATGAAGAAAATCCAAACTATCTAGGAGTCACCTTTGATCGTCGCCTGACATGGAAAACACAGGTTGAGAAAAATCGAACAAGAGCAAGGCAGAGAATGGCAATCATGAAAAAGCTTGCTGGTACAACGTGGGGAGCAGATGAGAAAGTTCTCAAGAAGTTATATACTGGACGGGTGAGGCCAGTACTGGAATATGGCATTGCAGCTTGGGCAACAGCAGCTAAGTCAAACTTTAACAAAATAAGTAGAGTCCAAAATCAAGGAATGCAGATCATAACTGGAAGCCTGAAGACAACGCCTATTAATGAACTAGAAAAGATCACTTGTTTACAACCAATGCAGGATAGAAGAGATAGCAGAGCCCAGCAACAAGCAGAAAAATTAGAAGATTGACAGACCACCCTATGTACAACAGATTTAATGGTTTTGGAAAGGGAAGACTGAAGCGTAGCAACTTTGTAGAAACTGCAAAACGAAGGATTAGGGCAGATCCTATACTTAACATATCAACAGTCAAGCCCATACACAATGCACACAAGTTCCCAGCTTGGAGACAGCAGCAACTGCCTGAGATGATAGAAAACATTCCTGGTATTGAGAAAAAGAACACTCAGCATGAAACCGAAAGAAGAGAAATAACCCTAAACTACATAAAAGAACATTACCCAAGCAGGAATTGGACCCATGCATATACAGATGGATCAGCCAAAAATTCAATAGAGAATGGAGGAGGAGGAATTCTCCTAAATTAAAAAATGGAGTGAAAAAAACACATTCAATGGCAACTGGAAAATTTTCAAGTAACTTCAAAGCGGAGGTAGAGGCTCTGAAAACTGCAGCAGAAATGCTCCTGATGGAGGAAAATAAAGAGAAGCAAATAGCTATCTTCACAGATGCAAAGTCAGCTGTCTCAATACTGAAGAGCAATAACAGCACAGAACTAACTGACCTAAGAGCAGCACTCCATGGTCTATGCCAGAAATCCAAAAAAGTTGTAATACAGTGGATCCCATCACATTGCAGTATACCTGGAAACGAAGAGGCTGACAGACTGGCAAAAGAGGGCGGACGACTACCACAGCCTGACATAGACATAACCTATAATGAGGCAAAGAGGTTGATAAAAAGCACTATAGAACCAAATGGGAATCAGAGCATCCAGGCCATCAGAAGGATGATGCATATTACAAACTCGACCGAAGAGAACAAGTAGCAATCTTCAGACTCCGCACAGGACATAACAGGCTGAAATACCACTTGTTCAATAAACTAAAGATAGGAGATACCGATGAATGTAATTGTAGAACTGGAAAAATGACAGCAAAACATTTGCTGCAGGATTGCCCAACGTATGCAGAACAGAGAAAGATATTTTGGCCCACACCTGCTTCATTTGAGGACAAGCTCTATGGAGATATCAACAAGCTAAAGTTGACCGCAAATTACTTTAACTATATACAGGTTGACATTTAAAGGTGCATGAAGACCCAGAGGCATGAAATGGAATATTGCTTGGATAGCAAATCCATTATGTGGAAAGTCCAAATCGAAAGCTCGCTGTGTGGGCTTCATAAAAGGTGGAAAAGTGTCCTAGTGGCACGAAATGAAATATTGCTTGGATAGCAAATCCATTACGTGGAAAGTCCGAATCAAAAGCCCATTGCGTGGATGTCATCTGCAGACTGCATACTTCTGGTTTCCGGAAGAACAGCCTATGGTGAATGGAAGGCCCAATATACGGAAGTGAGGCTAAGCAGCCATGTGCAGGACGTGACGATTCCTTGGGTGAGCCCAGTACCAGAGCGCTATGTGTCGGCTCTGCAAGTATGGAAGCCTCCTTGGATGGCGGGGAATGCCCATGGTCTGCACCTGCCTTCCCTTGAGGGCTGACCAGGATCTTTGGCTGTTCTATATGGACCAGCTGGGATGGGGGATAACACCACAACAGTGAGAGTCAAACGTCCTAAGAAACCCCCGGGAAGGTTAACCCGGTCAACAAATGCCCGCAAAGTCGGATGTGTCGGCCTAACGGCGCAAGAACGCAGCTCTGCTGCAAACAGGCACAACGCAGTCACATCCGAAAAAAAACTCCGGATGAACGAAGAAGAAGAAGAAGAAAATACATAAATACATAATAATGCATATTTTAACATCCCAATTTCTGCAGAGAATGACATATTTAGGGCTAAATGCCCTCCCCACAGGGGAGGCTTAACGCGTCTATCCCTTTGTTCGCCTGAACCAAAATGGCTACTCAAAACTCTTTGTTCTAAAATAGTCCGGACTTGGCCAGGTATTTTCTCAATTACCAGGCCAAGATTTAAACCAATGCCAAATAAATTTGGCTGTGCCACGGTCAGTCTACGCTGCTTTTATTCCCCAAAAATAAGGTATTTAAACAGTAATCCCTAGGGCCTGTCATATTTAAAGGCGTCATGCTAGGAAAGGGTAAGGAAGTTTATTATACTACAGATACACTTAGGGATACACAAGTGGAGAGTGGAAAAGAAGAAGTAACAAAGGCATTTATGATTTGTTTAAGTCCCCGCTAATCACTGTATCATGAAGGCTAATAGACTACAATGGCTGGGGCATATAGAAAGAATGGAAGATAATAGGGAAACAAAACTCTCTTACACTCAGGAAATAAATGACCGTAGACCCCGAGGTAGACAAGAAGCGGTGGAGAGATAATATTACATACAGACCTACAAGCACTTGGAATCAACGACTGGCAAGAGAAGGTCCACCAGAGAGACGAATGGAGACAGATTGTATTTGCAGCAAAGAACCTCAATGGCTCGGAATGCTGAAGAAGAAGAAGAAGAAGAAGAAGAAGACAGATACACTTGATGACCTGCCAACCATAGTGGAAGTAAACAATGCCATCCAGCAACTCTCCAGCGGCAAGGCACCTGGTCCGGACTCCATCCAGCAGAGATTACAAGGCAGGTGGGCGGGTCCTAACAGAGCAGCTTCACCAAGTCTTTACAAACATATGGTGAACGAGACCATGCCACATGATTTCAGGACGCGTCAATAGTCCACCTTAACAAACTAAAAAGGAAACGCCAATCCTGTGACAACCACCGAAGCATCTCCTTGCTTTCAATTGCAGAGAAGATACTCACCAGAATTCTTCTCAATCGCCTCACAGCCCATCTCGATCAAGGTCTTCTTCCCGAGAGCCAGTGTGGCTTTAGAAAAGAACGTGGAACTGTTGACATGATTTTCGCTGCAAGGCAAGCTGCAAGAAAATGTCAGGAACAGAACTCGCAAAATGTTCTCCACTTTCATTGACCTTACCAAGGCTTTTGATACAGTCAGCAGAGAAGGACTGTGGAAGATTATGGCAAAATATGGCTGTCCACGAAAGTTTGTCCAAATAGTGCGGCTATTTTATGATGGCATGCAGGCAAGAGTACGGGAAAATGGTGAACTGTCTGAGCCCTTTCCTGTCACCAATAGAGTGAAACAAGGATGTGTCCTGGCACCAACACTGTTCAGCCTCATGTTTTCAGCTATGTTGACGAATGCCTTCGAGAACAATGACAATTGAATAGACATCAACTACCGCATGGATGGAAAGTTATTCAATCTCAGAAGGCTGAAAGCTAAAACCAAAATTGATAGCGACACCGTCAGAGAGCTCCTGTTTGCTGATGATTGCGCTCTATACGCCAACCTCAGAGGCGGACATGCAACATAATGTTTCAGCTTTCTCACATGCCTGTGCCAACTTTGGGCTCAATATCAATTTGGAGAAGACTGTAGTTATGTACCAGCCAGCTCCAGGGAATAATCACACTGTGCCGAATATCAAAGTGAATGGTCATAGTCTAAGTGTTGTGGACAAATTCACCTATCTTGGCAGCACTGTGTCACAAGCTGCCACAATTGATGATGAAGTGAATGCAAGAATCTCCAAGGCCAGCTGCGGCCTTTGGCAGACTGTACAAGAATGTATGGGACAGAAATGGAATAAGCCTGCAAACAAAGCTAAAAGTCTACAAAGCAGTTGTATTATCCACACTGCTATATGCTTGTGAAACCTGGACTGTTTATCAGCGACACGCTAGGAAATTAACCACTTCACACAGTCTGCCTTAGGAAGTTACTGAAGATTAAATGGCAAGACAAGATCCCAGACACTGAAGTCCTAGAAAGGAGCGTCCATGCCCCAGTATCCACACCCTCTACTAATGAAGAATCAGATTCGCTGGGCTGGTCACTTGAACTCGCATGCCAGATCACAGGCTCCCTAAACGAATTTTTTTACGGCGAGTTGCGTTGTGGTAAACGCTCCCAAGGCGGCAGAGGAAACGCTTTAAAGACACTCTGAAAATCTCACTGAATGCTTTTGGAATTCATCATGACACCTGGGAGGACTGCAGCCAGAGACCGAAATTCGTGGCGTGCATCATTACGCAAGGTGTGCAGTCACTTGTGAGGCAACCAGGACTGCAAGAGCTGTGAAGAAAAGGCCAGGACAGAAAAACCACTGCAGGAAATCCTCCTCCAGAAACGTCAAGCATTCTTTGTCCACATTGTCAAAGAACATTTCGAGCCAAAATAGGCCTTATCAGCCATCTTAGAACTCACGGCTCCATACTTTCAACCCCACTGGATGAAATGAATGGTCATCATCATTCTTCATGGACAAACAACACAACAGTCTAGGACACGAGACACGTCATCTAACGGATGCTGCAGCACGAGTACAAGTCTAGGACACGTAGACACGTCATCTAACGGATGCTGCAGCACGAGTACAACAGTCTAGGACACGTAGACACGTCATCTAACGGATGCAGCAGCACGAGTACAACAGTCTAGACACGTAGACACGTCATCTAACGGATGCTGCAGCACGAGTACAACAGTCTAGGACCGTAGACACGTCATCTAACGGATGCTGCAGCACGAGTACAACAGTCTAGGACACGTAGACACGTCATCTAACGGATGCTGCAGCACGAGTACAACAGTCTAGGACACGTAGACACGTCATCTAACGGATGCTGCAGCACGAGTACAACAGAGATCATGTCAGGGATCATGTCGATTATGTCACAACGAAAGCTCGAAATGTTTGTCAGAAATGAGACTCATGGCGACCGCCAATATCCAGCAAAGACTGCTAATACTTCTGTTCCAAGGACTGGTGCTTTCACGCATCGAGTATGCCCTGGCCATCCTCACTGTCAGCCCTACACAGATTGGAAGACTTGAAAAGGTACAAAACGAAGCCATGCGCATCCTTTAGGCTGCACGAGAGACACCAGCTGTGTAGCAATGAGATACCTCCTGACTTCCGACAATGGAACACAGGATCAAGATCTGGAGAGCTCTTGCATACTTAAAAATAAGTGCAGATGAGCAGCACCCTCTGCATGACGCTATATTCAGAGAAAAAGGGTAACATGCTACAGAGGGGCAAATCATGGATGGATCGGGCGGAAGATGTCGTCCGACAGGTCTGCAGTCTTACCAGTATCAACCCCGCAAAGAATGGGTGCCGGTGCTCAAGCTTTTAAGTGCACTTTCTTCTGCATTATCACACTCGACAGACGGTGCAGAGAGCAGAACCCTGTCGCTGTCAATGCAGAGGTTAACGCGCTCATCTATGAACACTCAAATAGCCCGAAGTGCTCATCTATACAGATGGATCTGTGTAAAGCAACAGAGAAGTGCATGGGCATTTACAGCCCTTTCAGCGGGCCGAACCGTTCAAGAATCCAGTGGTGCCCACTCTATGACACGAGCAGCATGACGATGGAGGCGATGGCAGTTACACAGGCTTTCATATGGCTGGAATCACAGCATTATACCAACGTGTGTGTACTAAGTGATTCAATGAGCATGATTCAGAAGGTCGAAGCTGAATTGTACGTAGACAGTGAGTGGACTGAGTTGCTGCGGAAGTCTGTTGTCCGTAAAGTCACCTTCATCGTCGTCCGGGACATGCGGGAGTCGAGGGAAATGAACGAGCTGATAAACTGGCTGGCTCTGCACCCCTGTAGATGGCCAGCCATGGATCGTGCCGATGTTATTAACGTCCTTAAAGATATGGCGAGAACAGAGGACATTGACGTCAGTGAATCCGCATCGCTGTCCAGGATGAAAGACTTGGGAGTAAGAATCGGCACTGCCAGACGCGAGAGGTACATCGGGAAAACGAGGTCAACCAACACAGAACTGGCACTATTAGCCACCGGACGCTGATGCATATGCTGGGGGGAGGATCTGAGCACCTATGGACCTGTCCGAAGAGCAATGAAGATACAATTGATAACTGACAACTGAATACAACAGTCTAGGGTACAAACAGACAAGTGTCATTGTCATCTCACGGATGCTGCAGCACGAGTACAAGTCAAGGACACGTAGACACTTTCCATCACGGTTGTGAGAGGTGAGGTAACTGTCACAAAATAAAACCTTGCGTTTAACCAGTTGATTATTATAGAGGCTTTCTGATTAAACGGACTATCCGCAGCGACAACTATTTTAACTACAGAAAAAACAAATCGGATGTCAAAATCCCAGGACATATATTTGTAGCTGCACGTGTACATCTGGTCGACGGATTGGGAACACTCGGTGGTGAGTGAGACAAGTCCCTGCATCGCTTTGACAGTTTATCAACAGGTCGGATTGAAGCGGAAGTACTCAGCTCGGAAGTAAACAGTCCGTCTGTCATGTAGAATTTCCCGACATAAAGCGGAAGGATGGCTGGGATTGTCACCCCTCGACAGCAGATTGGCAGTTTGTTGTGGAAACTGTTGTTGGGATCATACAGTAACTCGCTAGCTTGTTGGGGAGGTCAAAACAAGTGATTACAACTTTGACAGTGACTAACCAGGGAGGATAGATTCTTGACAGTGGATGATATGCCCAAATAACACCTGCAGGACATCAATACCGTCACGTGACCAATTTTAGGTTTTGCCAAAAACCATGATGGGAGAGGAGAGTTGAACTCAAACCTTGGATGTTAGCGAACGTGCTTCGGCACAGTGGTTTTGATCGGGAAATGTCTACCGTGTGCGAATTGAGTTAATTAATTTACACGTGCCTGTCATGGCAAGAGTGGATGTAATTGGATCTAACTGCGGTGTTGCCTAAGGTTCCTCTGGTTGGAATGAAGAACCCGGAACCAAAAAGAAATCCGATCCCGGATAAATTATGATGTAGAGAGATGGGCCAGCAACTTTCGCAACGGAAGAAGTTAATACACATTGCTCGGTGGAGCTTAATGGTATAAGTATCCTACATGAGTGCATACCAATCGTTAACACACCTGAAGTGATGGATGTTCAGCCCTTGTGAAACTAGATCAGTAGGAACTGATGTTCACATTAGATGAAACCAAACATTGAAGTGTAGTTGTTCCACGTATCTAGGAATCAGAACTTTCAGACTATATCTAGTGAATAAAGCAAGCCATTTTTGTCTAGATACATTGACTGTTTAAGAGTGAAAATACAGAACTAATAGGAACCGTTGTGTTAGGAACAATAATAGTATTTTCACGGATTATATATTTACATGGATTCAGATCTCATGGTCATCAGAGCTCCTGGAGGAGGACATGTCTGGAGAGAAGGATACGACTTCGGTGAGGTCTATTGTACTGACTCGTGTGATGTCGTGTAATCCTTGCCATGATGTGTGCACTATGATCCTGAACTT
This sequence comes from Cepaea nemoralis, assembly GCA_014155875.1. Taxonomy (NCBI): domain Eukaryota; kingdom Metazoa; phylum Mollusca; class Gastropoda; order Stylommatophora; family Helicidae; genus Cepaea; species Cepaea nemoralis. The sequence goes on from JACEFZ010023415.1 coordinate 349,317, forward strand.
TGAGGGCTGACATATACATTTATGTTATAATACACGACACACATTTTTCTTCGCATACACGTCTCATATACGTTACACTTTTCTTTAATAAATTAATCTTTATTAATTTTTAGAAGCAAGAGTTGTTGAGTATGTTGCGTTGGGAAGTATGAGAGGGTGCATAGTACGACAGTGAGAGAGTGATAGGAAAAGGTGTCCATGGGCTGATGGAGTGTGTTGGACGGAAACTGGTGGATTCTCCAGGATATTGATAAGGAAAAAAATATATAATGTGGGTGTTGACTCTCCTCACTCAGGGACGACACTTTAAAGGAGGACACGACAGTAACACATTCCCTTCCTCCTGGGATGTCTTCCTCTAATTGCATGTGTAACCAGGCACATAGTCAACCACTGAAACATGAGCCCCTATGTCCAGCTGGACAAACTAGGGGTGGGCAGGGGGTATGGGTCGTACTCTTGGTCCAAGAGGCGTGCCAAAGACCGTTAGTGGTGGTTGTGGTTGGCTGGTAAACAAGAAGAGAGGCACACACAACCTGAGACAGCGGCATCCCGCAGTTACACTGGCATCCCGCAGTTACCGGTACACCGGACGCCCTACGCCAAAGACAGGAAACAGTGACAGGCCGGCCCGTCTGACAAGGATGAATGAAGGGCAAACAAATTATAAAACAAACGCGGATTCATCGTATCTCTGCCACATTTCACCCTAGCGACCCCCCCCCCCCCCCCCCCCGGTCGATGGTGTGCCAGCAGTCTTGGGCTGTCATCTAGCCTGCTCACATGTACTGGAAGTTGCCAGCAGTTACTTGATTATATCGTCAACTGGAACATCGTTGTTTCTATTTCTTGTTGATTGAGAACTGGAAATTTACCGAGAGGAACCATAAAAAAAAAAAAAAACACACACACACACACACACACACCACACACACACACACACACACACACACACACACGCACACACACACACGCCGACAACTCTTAAGGTATTTCGCAAGGCCAGGTCTTAATTTGATCGGTGACGTCACGTGACTCTCATTTAACAGGCAGCGCCGCCAACAGCTCGGCTCAGTCGTCATGGCGTCCAGCAAAGTGAACAAGCAGGTAAGGAGACTTTGTGAGGGCTTTCTCTCTATCCCTCGGTCTTCTGTCCCTCGTCAGTGGCTTCGCTGTCTAGTCATAGTGTGCTAGCTTTTGTTTTAGTTAAATTGTGTGATTCTGCCCGTGATTCTCGTGTCAATACCAAATATAGCCACGACCAGTGACCAGCCATAGCCGAGCCCAAGAACGGTTATCTTATCGCCATCATTTCCTTATCTGTAGACCCGAGGACAGCCGGTCCCCGACATGTGCGGCCTTCCAGCCGGGCCCAGATCTTCTAGCAGGAGTGTTTCCACACACAAGTAGATGCTCTAGTATGTCAGAATGTGCCACAGAACTGAGATTGTCTCCGTGCAGGACCCCCCGGTGATAAATATTTATAAGCTATGTTGGGGCTGGCTAGAGGACATTTAATAATTTAGAGGTGACTGCAGCAACAGAGACCGTGTGAATACCGTTCTCCCTGCCTTGTCGGTGTCTGGGCGCTTGCCAGGTTGGCATGATTGGAGTCACATTTGTGAATCGTTACAATTAGCTGCACATGTTTTATTAACATTAAAGTAATATCAGTAATGTATGAGAGAATGGAATGCATATCTGTCCTGGGGGTCACCTTATTTGGGATTCGACCCCTGCCCAGGCAGTCCTGTTGTATTAGTATGTATACTATTGGGGCAGCTTGTCTCCAGCATGGGTTAGTTTCTGTAGCCAGATACAAGATCAAGTCCAAGGTGTATGTAGCTGGTGTGGTCTTCGTGAAGACATACATTCTGTAGTCCACTGGTGAATGGGTGTAGTTTATCCATGGAATGAATGGCATCTGTCCATGGAAGGTGGTAGAATCAAGAGTCATGGATGTGGGGTCACAGCTGTCAAATACTGGAACTTTTATCAGCTTAAGGCCAACATAGCCAGACGGAAGTTGAGATCAAGAGGTTTTTAAGCAGCATTTGTTGTAAAACCAAGTGGAAACTCCAGCAACCAGGCCTCCAGATGATGATGTGACTAACTCCAGCCAAGGGATCAAGTTGCAATGTGCAGACTTTACACAAGCCATGACAGGCTGAAATATGGCAGGTTTGGTCATGATTTTCAAATTATTTACTGAGACCACCACAGACAGATAGGCCTTGAAAAACCAAATCTAATGGTACCCCAGTGATGCCTCTATGTCAGTTCTAAGCAGAAATATTCACATTTGTGAGTCAGTGTCTCAGACAAACAAATTAACATGATTCCCATAATTTTGAAGCTCTCCAGTGTGTCTCAGTATCTCCACTGCCAGTCCGTGCGAGATTGTCTCAAACGGATCATAGACGGATATGAAAACCGACTTCAAAAATATGTTCTGTCATGTTAAATGATAAAAAAAAAATAGTAAAAGTATATTAAAGAATTATTAATAATCTTTAAACTTGTATTCTCTTTAACTTTAGTAGTTCAAATTGCACGTTTTGAGCCTAGTCACGGAAGTGACAAAATCACAGCTACACATTTGCAGCAAAGGTCTCCCACATTTAGACCTTCTCCCGCTTAATTTGAGGGCAAAATCTACGGAGATGTCAACAAGATCCGTTTGGCAGTCTGGTCAGAGTTGGAGAAACACATCCATGTCATTTACTTGTCCTGCCTCCTGAGGGCTCTCAGAATGTCAGCCTGGTCCTGCCTCCCTGAGGGCACTCAGAATGTCAGCCTGGTCCTGCCTCCTGAGGGCACTCAGAATGTCAGCCTGGTCCTGCCTCCTGAGGACATTCAGAATGTCAGCCTCGTCCATTGCTGGTCTGCTCCTTAGGGGCATTCAGAATGTCAGCCTGGTCCTGCCTCCCTGAGGGCATTCAGAATGTCAGCCTGGTCAATTGCTGGTCTGCTCCCTGAGGGCATTCAGAATGTCAGCCTGGTTCATTTCTGGTCTACTGCCTGCACAGCCAAGCTCACGAGTCGGCCTGCTCCTCTTACACCTGCGTTCCCTAGCATAAAAATGACATATTAAGTCTTGACCTCCAAAATGATTCAAGCCATTGTCTTCTGGCCCAGCTCATCTGGATGTTTCTGAGCGTAGTTGCTGAAACAACATGCATGTTTGTGAGTGCCATGACCTCCAATTTTAAACTGCTCGTAGTCATAGTGAAAGCTACGCTGTTTCAACAGAACTTTCATTTCATAATTGTGTTCATAAATGGTTCTGTGGACGTAGTGTTCATGAACGGTTCTGCGAACAGGTAGACATAATTTATGAGCTGGGTAAATGCAGAGACAGAATACCGGTCTAGGTGGATAACAGACACAATCTGTGGGATAGATGGATAACAGACATAATCTGTGGGATAGCTGGATAACAGACACAATCGTGGGATAGATGGATAACGACACAATCGTTGGATAGTGGATAACAGACACAATCTGTGGGGATAGATGGATAACAGACATCATCGTGGGATCAGTGGAAAACATAACAAACTCAGGTGGATAACAGACACAATCTATGGGATAAATGGATCATATATAACCACAATCTGGATAACATAATCAATGGGATAGATGGATAACATACAGACAGTGAGATAGATGGATAATACAATCTGTGGTAGAGGAACCATACACAATATGTGGGATAGATGGATAACATACACAATATGTGGGATAGATGGATAACATACACAATATGTGGGATAGATGTATAACATAAGCAATCTGTGGAATAGATGAAATCAAAGAAGGCTGCAGGAAATGGCATGGTCGAGACAGAACACAGGGCTGAGCACGACTCTGGTGATCGAGTGAGATGGCAAAACATGACTGCCCAGCTTAACGGCATGGCAATGATGGAGGATGGATGCAGGAAATATCCTGCTAGCATGGCTATACTGAATCAGATAGAAAATATCCAGCTGGATGTGGCTATACTTGAATCAGATCAGGAAATATCAGCTAGATGTGGCTAAAACTTGAATCAGATCACAAAATGAGGGATAAACACGCTATGACTGTACAGCACAGATACAATGCCATGGAAATAACGGCACCGTAGACACACAAAAATGCTAAAGGAGTCGGCACAACAGACACCAGTGGAAATAATGTCAGAAATAAAATGACCAAAATTATTGTATGCAGAGAAATTCTACACTGATGGATTTAAAGGAGAAAAGTAAACAAATGAATATAAATATAAAATATATACATAGAGAAAGTCTTAACATATAACACAACACTTGTTCACAAAGATACAGGAATATAAATATAAAATAATATACATAGATAAAGTCTTAACATATAACACAACACTTGTTCACAAAGATACAGGAATATCGGGTATTAAATCGCACAAGTAGTTTGAAAAAAAAGAAAACAACATACTAATGGACAAAAAAAAGATCATTGAAAGATGGACAGAATATAAAAGGTATATGATGGCAGGTCAGAAACAAACAGTCGGATCAATGTGAAGGCCACAATGCTGAAAGCAGAAGTTGAGTTGTGATACAACACAAGAGTTGTGATAGAAACAAACAAGAGTTGTGATACAACACAAGAGAAAAGGTCAATCCCAGGGCCAGGTAACATCAGTGTCGAAGGAATTAAAGCGGTTCTGGGTATAGAAGTAACACTACCGTTGAATGATATCTACACTGTGGATATATACCTGATGCTATCTTGAAGTCTACTGCCATAGCTCTGTCGGGAAAATCTGGGGCCATGGATTGTGGAAAAAATTGCACCATTTGAGTCATGACTAAAACACAAAGGATAATTATGATGAGAACAGGAAGTCAAGCCAGAAATTGGAGATGAGCAGTGTGGGGATGTGGAAGGTAAAGGCACAGATATCGCCATATACATTTGAGAACATGAACGGAAGATTAAATAATAACTTGGCCAAATGGATCAGAGCACTCGTTCTGAAACATCCGCTGAGCTGTGGTCAAGTAGTGGGTTCAACACCTACACCAGTCAGCTGGACAAAAATGTTGACTGGAGGCTTAAATTACAAGTAACTCAGAAGTCAGAGTAGGTCACTGATGGTGAGGGACACAAACAGGGAAAGCTAATTCACACAGGAACTAGGAATAATAGCGCACATACAGAGTACAATTGAGTTCGAATCTTGCGAGGCGTAACCAAAAATATCTGTCCAAATACATCAAAGTGAATGGAAACAATCTAAACAACAGTGTATTTAAGTTTTGGGTACTTTAACAATAGCAGATGGAAGATGTTTTAAAGAAGTTAAATATACCAACGCTTGAGCAAAGGCAGCATTTCACAAGATGTGAGAATATTCTCTGACATTTATCTTTGTCAGTTGAGGTCAGGAACAGAGTTCTTGCAGCGTATTGAGGCCAGTCCTCATGTATAGTAGCAAATCATGGGACAATTGGCAAAGGAGGAATTATGTGGAATGTTGTATACAAAAGCACAAAGCCTGGGCTAAAATATAGAGATCATGTTTTGCCCATGCAGCATGATCCCTCTCTCGGCCTGCCTAGCACTCCAGAGGAAAGGTAACACCCCTACATCTGGAACAAGACAGCTGCAGAAGCTGCGGATCAGCAAAGCAATGCTAAATGTTGTATAGTAGAATAATAAAATCATGGACAAAGAGATGGAGTAATTCTCGCATCAGAAGAAAAACAGTCTTTGAGCATATATGAGGTGGGGAAAGTAGAGCATGTCAGCACAATGGGACAGTTTGAGGGAGGAGAGGCAGGGGTGTACCGATAGATGCTGTACAGATATGGCATGGAGTATCAGGCGTAATTGCAGCACACGAGACATAAGGCTATGGACAAACATTAACACCACCATCTGGCATGGACTGCCAGAAGATAGATGGATATCTGATGGGATCCATGAGCTAGATGGATAACTGATACCACTATGAGCTAGATGGATAACTGAAATCAATAGTCTAAAACAGTGTTCTCAATTCTGTTTGGCCCTTTCCCCCCTTCACCATATTATTTAGGACGTCATCCCCCCCTCACCATATTTTTAGAACGTCATTCCCCCCTTTCGTTTTCCTTCCCTAAAAATTCCCCCTGCTATTACACAGTCTATTAATAATTACTGTGTAGGCGCAGGGGGGAATTTTTAGGGAGAAATACGAAAGGGGGGGAATGACGTTCTAAAAATATGGTGAGGGGGGGAATGACGTCCTAAAATATGGTGAAGGGGGGAAAGGGCCAAAAAAAAAAGATTAGAACCACTGTTTTAGACTATTGATTTCAGTTATCCATCTAGCTCATAGTGTATCAGTTATCCATCTAGCTCATGGATCCCATCAGATATCCATCTATCTTCTGGCAGTCCAGACAGCCAGATGGTGGTGTTAATGTTGTCCATAGCCTTATGTCTCGTGTGCTGCCAATTACGCCTGATACTCCATGCCATATCTGTACAGCATCTATCGGTACACCCCTGCCTCTCCTCCCCTCAAACTGTCCCATTGTGATGACATGCTCTACTTTCCCCACCTCATGATATGCTCAAAGACTGTTTTCTTCTGATGCGAGAATTACTCCATCTCTTTGTCCATGATTTTATTATTCTACTATACAACATTTAGCATTGCTTTGCTGATCCAGCAGCTTCTGCAGCTGTCTTGTTCCAGATGTAGGGGTGTTACCTTTCCTCTGGAGTGAACTAGGCAGGCCGAGAGAGGATCATGCTGCATGGGCAACACATGATCTCTATATTTTAGCCCAGGCTTTGTGCTTTTGTATACAACATTTCCACATAAATCCTCACTTTGCCAATTGTCCATGATTTGCTACTATACATGAGGACTGGCTCAATACAGCTGCAAGAACTCTGTTCCTGACCTCAACTGACAAAGATAAATGTCAGAGAATATTCTCCATCTTGTGAAATGCTGCCTTTGCTCAAGCTTTGGTATATTTAACTTCTTTAAAACATCTTCCATCTGCTATTGTTAAAGTACCAAAAACTTAAATACACTGTCTGTTTAGATTGTTTCCATTCACTTTGATGTATTTGGACAGATATTTTTGGTTACGCTCGCAAGATTCGAACTCAATTGTACTCTGTATGTGCGCTATTATTCCTAGTTCCTAGTGTGAATTAGCTTTCCCTGTTATGTGTCCCTCACCATCAGGTGAACCTACTCTGACTTCTGAGTTACTTGTAATTTAAGCCTCCAAGTCAACATTTTTGTCCAGCTGACTGGTGTAGGTGTTGAACCCACTACTTGACATCAGCTCAGCGGATGTTTCAGAACGAGTGCTCTGATCCATTTGGCCAAGTTAATTATTTAATCTTTCCGTTCATGTTCTCAAAATGTATATGGCGATATCTGTGCCTTTACCTTCCACATCCCCACACTGCTCATCTCCAATTTCTGGCTTGACTTCCTGTTATCATAATTATCCTTTGTGTTTTAGTCATGACTCAAATTGTGCAATTTTTTCCACAATCCATGGCCCCAGATTTTCCCGACAGAGCTATGGCAGTAGACTTCAAGATAGCATCAGGTATATATCCACAGTTGTAGATATCATTCAACGGTAGTGTTACTTCTATACCCAGAACCGCTTTAATTCCTTCGACACTGATGTTACCTGGCCCTGGGATTGACCTTTTCTCTTGTGTTGTATCACAACTCTTGTGTTGTATCACAACTCTTGTGTTGTATCACAACTTCAACTTCTGCTTTCAGCATTGGTGGCCTTCACATTGATCCTAACTGTTTGTTTCTGACCTGCCATCATATACCTTTTATATTCTGTCCATCTTTCAATGATCTTTTCTTTGTCCATTAGTATGTTGTTTTCTTTTATTTTCAAACTACTTGTGCGATTTAATACCCGATAATTCCTGTATCTTTGTGAACAAGTGTTGTGTTATATGTTAAGACTTTATTATGTATATTATTTTATATTTATATTCCTATATCTTTGTGAACAAGTGTGTGTTATATGTTAAGACTTTCTCTATGTATATTATTTTATATTTATATTCATTTTGTTTACTTTTTCTCCTAAATCCATCAGTGTAGAATTTCCTCTGCATACCAATAATTTTGAAGTCAATTTTATTTCTGACATTATTTCCACTGGTGTCTGTTGTGCCGACTCCTTTAGCATTTTTGTGTGTCTACGGTGCCGTTATTCCATGGCATTGTATCTGTGCTGTACAGTCATAGCGTGTTTATCCCTCATTTTGTGATCTGATTCAAGTTTAGCCACATCTAGCTGGATATTTCCTGATCTGATTCAAGTATAGCCACATCCAGCTGGATATTTTCTTATCTGATTCAAGTATAGCCACATCTAGCTTGATATTTCCTGCATCCATCCATCCATCATTGCCATGCCGTAAGCGTGGGCAGTCATGTTTTGCCATCTCACTCGATCACCAGAGTCGTGGATCAGCCCTGTGTTCTGTCTCGACCATGCATTCTGCAGCCTTTCTTGATTTCATCTATTCCACAGCTTCTTATGTTATACATCTATCCCACATATGTGTATGTTATCCATCTACCACATATTGTGTATGTTATCCATCTATCCCACATATGTGTATGTTATCCATCTATCCCACAGATTGTATTATCCATCTATCTCACTGTCTGTATGTTATCCATCTATCATTGATTATGTTATCAGATTGTGTTATATATGATCCATTTATCCCATAGATTGTGTCTTTATCCACCTAGTCAACAGATTTTGTTATGTTATCCACTGATCCCACAGATTATGTCTGTTATCCATCTATCCCACAGATTGTGTCTGTTATCCATCTATCCCACAGATTGTGTCTGTTATCCATCTATCCCACAGATTATGTCTGTTATCCATCTATCCCACAGATTGTGTCTGTTATCCACCTAGACCGTGTATTCTGTCTCTGCATTTACCCAGCTCATAAATTATGTCTACCTGTCACAGAACCGTTCATGAACACTATGCCACAGAACCATTTATGAACACAATTATGAAATGAAAGTTCTGTTGAAACAGCGTAGCTTTCACTATGACTACGAGCAGTTTAAAATTGGAGGTCATGGCACTCACAAACATGCATGTTGTTTCAGCAACTACGCTCAGAAACATCCAGATGAGCTGGGCCAGAAGACAATGGCTTGAATCATTTTGGAGGTCAAGACTTAATATGTCATTTTTATGCTAGGGAACGCAGGTGTAAGAGGAGCAGGCCGACTCGTGAGCTTGGCTGTGCAGGCAGTAGACCAGAAATGAACCAGGCTGACATTCTGAATGCCCTCAGGGAGCAGACCAGCAATTGACCAGGCTGACATTCTGAATGCCCTCAGGGAGGCAGGACCAGGCTGACATTCTGAATGCCCCTAAGGAGCAGACCAGCAATGGACGAGGCTGACATTCTGAATGTCCTCAGGGAGGCAGGACCAGGCTGACATTCTGAGTGCCCTCAGGGAGGCAGGACCAGGCTGACATTCTGAGTGCCCTCAGGGAGGCAGGATCAGGCTGACATTCTGAGTGCCCTCAGGGAGGCAGGACAAGTAAATGACATGGATGTGTTTCTCCAACTCTGACCAGACTGCCAAACTGGATCTTGTTGACATCTCCGTAGATTTTGCCCTCAAATTAAGCGGGAGAAGGTCTAAATGTGGGAGACCTTTGCTGCAAATGTGTAGCTGTGATTTTGTCACTTCCGTGACTAGGCTCAAAACGTGCAATTTAACTACTACAGTTAAAGAGAATACAAGTTTAAAGATTATTAATAATTTATTTGTATACTTTTACTATTTTTTTATCATTTAACATGACAGAACATATTTCTGAAGTCAGATTTCATATCCGTCTATGACCCGTTTGAGACAATCTCACAGTCTAGCAGTGGAAATACTGAGACACACTGGAGAACTCCAAAATTACAGGAATCGTGTTAATTTATTTGTTCGATACACCGACACTCAAATGTGAGTATCTCCGCTTAGAACTGACATACAGGCATCACTGAGGTACCATTAGATTTGATTTTTTCAAGGCCTATCAATCTGTGGTGGTCTCAGTAAATAATTTGAAAATCATGATTGAACCTGCTATATTTCAGCCTGTCATGGCTTGTGTAAAGTCTGCACATTGCAACTTGATCCCTTGGCTGGAGTTGGTCACATCATCATCTGGAGGCCTGGATGCTGGGATTTCCACTTGGTTCTACAACAAATGCTGCTTATAACCTCTTGATCTCAACATCCGTCTGGCTATGTCGGCCATAAGCTGATAAAAGTTCCACTATTTGACAGCAGTGACCCCACATCCATGACTCTTGATTCTACCACCTTCCATGGACGGATGCCACTCATCCCATGGATAAACTGCACCCATTCATCCCATGGATAAACTACACCCATTCATCCCATGGATAAACTACACCCATTCATCCCATGGATAAACTACACCCATACACTAGTGGACTACAGAATGTATGTCTTCACGAAGACCACACCAGCTACATACACCCTGGACTTGATCTTGTATCTGGCTACAGAAACTACCCCATGCTGGAGACAAGCTGCCCCAATAGTATAATACTAATACAACAGGACTGCCTGGGCAGGGGTCGAATCCCAAATAAGGGTGACCCCCAGGACAGATGTGAGGGTTTCATCCTCTCATACATTACTAATATTACTTATATTTTACTAAAACATGTGCAGCTAATTGTAACAATTCACAAATGTGACTCCAATCATGCCAACTTAGCAAGCGCCCCGGACACCGACATGACGCGGAGGCCACACGACCCCTGTTCACCTGTTGCTGCAGTCACCTCTTCAACATCATTAAATGTCCTCTAGCCAGCCCCAACAAAGCTCATAAATATTTTATTTATCACCGGCGGGTCCTGCACGGAGACAATCTCAGTTCTGTGGCACATTCTGACATTAGAGCATCTACTTGTGTGTGGAAACACTCCTGCTAGAAGATCTGGGCCCGGCTGGAAGGCCGCACATGTCGGGGACCAGGCTTGTCCTCGGGTCTACAGATAAGGAAATGATGGCGATAAGAATAACCGTTCTTGGGCTCGGCTATGGCTGGTCACTGATCGTGGCTATATTTGGTATTGACACGAGAAATCACGGGCAGAATCACACAATTTAACTAAAACAAAAGCTAGCACACTAATGACTAGACAGCGAAGCCACTGACGAGGGACAGAAGGCCGAGGGATTAGAGAGAAAGCCCTCACAAGGTCTCCTTACCTGCTTATTCACTTTTGCTGGACGCCATGACGACTGAGCCGAGCCTGTTAGGCGGCGCTGCCTGTTAAATGAGAGTCACGTGACGTCACCGATCAAATTAAGACCTGGCCTTGCGAAATACCTTAAGAGTTGTCGGCGTGTGTGTGTGTGCGTGTGTGTGTGTGTGTGTGTGTGTGTGTGTGTGTGTGTGTGTGTGTGTGTGTGTGTGTGTTTTTTTTTTTTTTTATGGTTCCTCTCGGTAAATTTCCAGTTCTCAATCAACAAGAAATAGAAACAACGATGTTCCAGTTGACGATATAATCAAGTAACTGCTGGCAACTTCCAGTACATGTGAGCAGGCTAGATGACAGCCCAAGACTGCTGGCACACCATCGACCGGGGGGGGGGGGGGGGGGGGGGGGGTCGCTAGGGTGAAATGTGGCAGAGATACGATGAATCCGCGTTTGTTTTATAATTTGTTTGCCCTTCATTCATCCTTGTCAGACGGGCCGGCCTGTCACTGTTTCCTGTCTTTGGCGTAGGGCGTCCGGTGTACCGGTAACTGCGGGATGCCAGTGTAACTGCGGGATGCCGCTGTCTCAGGTTGTGTGTGCCTCTCTTCTTGTTTACCAGCCAACCACAACCACCACTAAACGGTCTTTTGGCACGCCTCTTGGACCAAGAAGTACGCCACCCATACCCCCCTGCCCCACCCCTAGTTTGTCCAGCTGGACCTAGGGCTCATGGTTTCAGTGGTTGACTATGTGCCTGTTACACATGCAATTAGAGGAAGACATCCAGGAGGAAGGGAATGTGTTACTGTCGTGTCCTCCTTTAAAGTGTCGTCCCTGGAGTGAGGAGAGTCAACACCACACATTATAATATTTTTTTCCTTATCAATATCCTGGAGAATCCACCAGTTCCGTCCAACACACTCCATCAGCCCATGGACACCTTTTCCTATCACTCTCTCACTGTCGTACTATGCCCCCTCTCATACTTCCCAACGCAACATACTCAACACTCTTGCTTCTAAAATTAATAAAGATTAATTTATTAAATAAAAGTGTAACTTATATGAGACGTGTATGCGAAGAAAAATGTGTGTCGTGTATAATAACATAAATGTATATGTCAGCCCTCAAAGTTCAGGATCATAGTGCACACATCATGGCAAGGATTACACGACATCACACGAGTCAGTACAATAGACCTCACCGAAGTCGTATCCTTCTCTCCAGACATGTCCTCCTCCAGGAGCTCTGATGACCATGAGATCTGAATCCCATGTAAATATATAATCCGTGGAAAATACTATTATTGTTCCTAACACAACGGTTCCTATTAGTTCTGTATTTTCACTCTTAAACAGTCAATGTATCTAGACAAAAATGGCTTGCTTTATTCACTAGATATAGTCTGAAAGTTCTGATTTCCTAGATACGTGGAACAACTACACTTCAATGTTTGGTTTCATCTAATGTGAACATCAGTTCCTACTGATCTAGTTTCACAAGGGCTGAACATCCATCACTTCAGGTGTGTTAACGATTGGTATGCACTCATGTAGGATACTTATACCATTAAGCTCCACCGAGCAATGTGTATTAACTTCTTCCGTTGCGAAAGTTGCTGGCCCATCTCTCTACATCATAATTTATCCGGGATCGGATTTCTTTTTGGTTCCGGGTTCTTCATTCCAACCAGAGGAACCTTAGGCAACACCGCAGTTAGATCCAATTACATCCACTCTTGCCATGACAGGCACGTGTAAAATTAAATTAACTCAATTCGCACACGGTAGACATTTCCCGATCAAAACCACTGTGCCGAAGCACGTTCGCTAACATCCAAGGTTTGAGTTCAACTCTCCTCTCCCATCATGGTTTTTGCAAAACCTAAAATTGGTCACGTGACGGTATTGATGTCCTGCAGGTGTTATTTGGGCATATCATCCACTGTCAAGAATCTATCCTCCCTGGTTAGTCACTGTCAAAGTTGTAATCACTTGTTTTGACCTCCCCAACAAGCTAGCGAGTTACTGTATGATCCCAACAACAGTTTCCACAACAAACTGCCAATCTGCTGTCGAGGGGTGACAATCCCAGCCATCCTTCCGCTTTATGTCGGGAAATTCTACATGACAGACGGACTGTTTACTTCCGAGCTGAGTACTTCCGCTTTCAATCCGACCTGTTGATAAACTGTCAAAGCGATGCAGGGACTTGTCTCACTCACCACCGAGTGTTCCCAATCCGTCGACCAGATGTACACGTGCAGCTACAAATATTGTCCTGGGATTTTGACATCCGAGTTGTTTTTTCTGTTAGTTAAAATAGTTGTCGCTGGCGGATAGTCCGTTTAATCAGAAAGCCTCTATAATAATCAACTGGTTAAACGCAAGGTTTTATTTTGTGACAGTTACCTCACCTCTCACAACCGTGATGGAAAGTGTCTACGTGTCCTTGACTTGTACTCGTGCTGCAGCATCCGTGAGATGACAATGACACTTGTCTGTTTGTACCCTAGACTGTTGTATTCGTTGTCAGTTATCAATTGTATCTTCATTGCTCTTCGGACAGGTCCATAGGTGCTCAGATCCTCCCCCAGCATATGCATCAGCGTCCGGTGGCTAATAGTGCCAGTTCTGTGTTGGTACTAGGCACCTCGTTTTCCCGATGTACCTCTCGCGTCTGGCAGTGCCGATTCTTACTCCCAAGTCTTTCATCCTGGACAGCGATGCGGATTCACTGACGTCAATGTCCTCTGTTCTCGCCATATCTTTAAGGACGTTAATAACATCGGCACGATCCATGGGCTGGCCATCTACAGGGGGTGCAGAGCCAGCCAGTTTATCAGCTCGTTCATTTCCCTCGACTCCCGCATGTCCCGGGACGAAGATGAAGGTGACTTTACGGACAACAGACTTCCGCAGCAACTCAGTCCACTCACTGTCTACGTACAGATTCAGCTTCGACCTTCTGAATCATGCTCATTGAATCACTTAGTACACACACGTTGGTATAATGCTGTGATTCCAGCCATATGAAAGCCTGTGTAACTGCCATCGCCTCCATCGTCATGCTGCTCGTGGTCATAGAGTGGGCACCACTGGATTCTTGAACGGTTCGGCCCGCTGAAAGGGCTGTAAATGCCCATGCACTTCTCTGTTGCTTTACAACAGATCCATCTGTATAGATGAGCACTTCGGGGCTATTTGAGTGTTCATAGATGAGCGCGTTAACCTCTGCATTGACAGCGACAGGGTTCTGCTCTCTGCACCGTCTGTCGAGTGTGATAATGCAGAAGAAAGTGCACTTAAAAGCTTGAGGCACCGGCACCCATTCTTTGCGGGGTTGATACTGGTAAGACTGCAGACCTGTCGGACGACATCTTCCGCCCGATCCATCCATGATTTGCCCCTCTGTAGCATGTTACCCTTTTCTCTGAATATAGCGTCATGCAGAGGGTGCTGCTCATCTGCACTTATTTTTAAGTATGCAAGAGCTCTCCAGATCTTGATCCTGTGTTCCATTGTCGGGAAGTCAAGGAGGTATCTCATTGCTACACAGCTGGTGTCTCTCGTGCAGCCTAAAAGGATGCGCATGGCTTCGTTTTGTACCTTTTCAAGTCTTCCAATCTGTGTAGGGCTGACAGTGAGGATGGCCAGGGCATACTCGATGCGTGAAAGCACCAGTCCTTGGAACAGAAGTATTAGCAGTCTTTGCTGGATATTGGCGGTCGCCATGAGTCTCATTTCTGACAAACATTTTCGAGCTTTCGTTGTGACATAATCGACATGATCCCTGACATGATCTCTGTTGTACTCGTGCTGCAGCATCCGTTAGATGACGTGTCTACGTGTCCTAGACTGTTGTACTCGTGCTGCAGCATCCGTTAGATGACGTGTCTACGTGTCCTAGACTGTTGTACTCGTGCTGCAGCATCCGTTAGATGACGTGTCTACGTGTCCTAGACTGTTGTACTCGTGCTGCAGCATCCGTTAGATGACGTGTCTACGTGTCCTAGACTGTTGTACTCGTGCTGCTGCATCCGTTAGATGACGTGTCTACGTGTCCTAGACTGTTGTACTCGTGCTGCAGCATCCGTTAGATGACGTGTCTACGTGTCCTAGACTTGTACTCGTGCTGCAGCATCCGTTAGATGACGTGTCTACGTGTCCTAGACTGTTGTGTTGTTTGTCCATGAAGAATGATGATGACCATTCATTTCATCCAGTGGGGTTGAAAGTATGGAGCCGTGAGTTCTAAGATGGCTGATAAGGCCTATTTTGGCTCGAAATGTTCTTTGACAATGTGGACAAAGAATGCTTGGACGTTGCTGGAGGAGGATTTCTGCAGTGGTTTTTCTCTTTTCTGTCTTTTCTTCTTGCAGTCCTGGTTGCCTCACATGTGACTGCACCTTGTGTAAATGATGTACGCCACGAATTTCGATCTCTGGTTGCAGTCTCCCAGGTGTCATGATGAGTTCCAAAAAGCATTCAGTGAGATTTTCAGAGTGTCTTTAAAGCGTTTCCTCTGGCCGCCTTGGGAGCGTTGCCACAACGCAACCTCGCCGTAAAAAAAATTTGTTTAGGGAGCCTGTAATCTGGCATGCGAGTCAAGTGACCAGCCCAGCGAATCTGATTCTTCATTAGTAGAGTGTGGATACTGGGCATGGACGCTCTTCTAGGACTTCAGTGTCTGGAATCTTGTCTTGCCATTTAATCTTCAGTAACTTCCTAAGGCAGACTGTGTGGAAGTGGTTTAATTTCCTAGCGTGTCGCTGATAAACAGTCCAGGTTTCACAAGCATATAGCAGTGTGGATAATACAACTGCTTTGTAGACTTTCAGCTTTGTTTGCAGGCTTATTCCATTTCTGTCCATACATTCTTGTACAGTCTACCAAAGGCCGCACTGGCCTTGGAGATTCTTGCATTCACTTCATCATCAATTGTGGCAGCTTGTGACACAGTGCTGCCAAGATAGGTGAATTTGTCCACAACACTTAGATCTATGATCATTCACTTGATATTCGGCACAGTGTGATTATTCCCTGGACTGGCTGGTACATAACTACAGTCTTCTCCAAATTGATATTGAGCCCAAAGTTGGCACAGGTATGTGAGAAAGCTGAAACATTATGTTGCATGTCCGCCTCTGAGTTGGCGTATAGAGCGCAATCATCAGCAAACAGGAGCTCTCTGACGGTGTCGCTATCAATTTTGGTTTTAGCTTTCAGCCTTCTGAGATTGAATAACTTTCCATCCATGCGGTAGTTGATGTCTATTCAATTGTCATTGTTCTCGAAGGCATTCGTCAACATAGCTGAAAACATGAGGCTGAACATGTTGGTGCCAGGACACATCCTTGTTTCACTCTATTGGTGACAGGAAAGGGCTCAGACAGTTCACCATTTTCCCGTACTCTTGCCTGCATGCCATCATAAATAGCCGCACTATTTGGACAAACTTTCGTGGACAGCCATATTTGCCATAATCTTCCACAGTCCTTCTCTGCTGACTGTATCAAAAGCCTTGGTAAGGTCAATGAAAGTGGAGAACATTTTGCAGTTCTGTTCCTGACATTTTCTTGCAGCTGCCTTGCAGCGAAAATCATGTCAACAGTTCCACGTTCTTTTCTAAAGCCACACTGGCTTCTCGGGAAGAAGACCTTGATCGAGATGGGCTGTGAGGCGATTGAGAAGAATTCTGGTGAGTATCTTCTCTGCAATTGAAAGCAAGGAGATGCTTCGGTGGTTGTCACAGGATTGGCGGTTTCCTTTTAGTTTGTAAAGGTGGACTATTGACGCGTCCTTGAAATCATGTGGCATGGTCTCGTTCACCCATATGTTTGTAAAGACTTGGTGAAGCTGCTCTGTTAGGACCGGCCCACCTGCCTTGTATATCTCTGCTGGGATGGAGTCCGGACCAGGTGCCTTGCCGCTGGAGAGTTGCTGGATGGCATTGTTTACTTCCACTATGGTTGGCAGGTCATCAAGTGTATCTGTCTTCTTCTTCTTCTTCTTCTTCTTCAGCATTCCGAGCCATTGAGGTTCTTTGCTGCAAATACAATCTGTCTCCATTCGTCTCTCTGGTGGACCTTCTCTTGCCAGTCGTTGATTCCAAGTGCTTGTAGGTCTGTATGTATATTATCTCTCCACCGCCTTCTTGGTCTACCTCGGGGTCTACGGTCATTTATTTCCTGAGTGTAAGAGAGTTTTGTTTCCCTATTATCTTCCATTCTTTCTATATGCCCCAGCCATTGTAGTCTATTAGCCTTCATGATACCAGTGATTAGCGGGGACTTAAACAAATCATAAATGCCTTTGTTACTTCTTCTTTTCCACTCTCCACTTTGTGTATCCCTAAGTGTATCTGTAGTATAATAAAACTTCCTTACCCTTTCCTAGCATTGACGCCTTAAAATATGACAGGCCCTAGGGATTACTGTTTAAATACCTTATTTTGGGGGAATAAAAGCAGCGTAGACTGACCGTGGCACAGCCAAATTTATTTGGCATTGGTTTAAATCTTGGCCTGGTAATGAGAAAATACCTGGCCAAGTCCGGACTAATTTTAGAACAAAGAGTTTTGAGTAGCCATTTTGGTTCAGGCGAACAAAGGAGATAGACGCGTTAAGCCTCCCCTGTGGGGAGGGCAGTTTAGCCCTAAAATATGTCATTCTCTGCAGAAATTGGGATGTTAAAATATGCATTATTATGTATTTATGTATTTTCTTCTTCTTCTTCTTCGTTCATCCGGAGTTTTTTTTTCGGATGTGACTGCGTTGTGCCTGTTTACAGCAGAGCTGCGTTCTTGCGCCGTTAGGCCGGACACATCCGACTTTGCGGGCATTTGTTGACCGGGTTAACCTTCCCGGGGGTTTCTTAGGACGTTTGACTCTCACTGTTGTGGTGTTATCCCCCATCCCAGCTGGTCCATATAGAACAGCCAAAGATCCTGGTCAGCCCTCAAGGGAAGGCAGGTGCAGACCATGGGCATTCCCCGCCATCCAAGGAGGCTTCCATACTTGCAGAGCCGACACATAGCGCTCTGGTACTGGGCTCACCCAATGGAATCGTCACGTCCCTGCACATGGCTGCTTAGCCTCACTTCCGTATATTGGGCCTTCCAGTTCACCATAGGCTGTGTCTTCCGGAAACCAGAAGTATGCAGTCTGCAGATGGACATCCACGCAATGGGCTTTTGATTCGGACTTTCCACGTAATGGATTTGCTATCCAAGCAATATTCATTTCGTGCCACTAGGACACTTTTCCACCTTTTATGAAGCCCACACAGCGAGCTTTCGATTTGGACTTTCCACATAATGGATTTGCTATCCAAGCAATATTCCATTTCATGCCTCTGGGTCTTCATGCACCTTTAAATGTCAACCTGTATGTAGTTAAAGTAATTTGCGGTCAACTTTAGCTTGTTGATATCTCCATAGAGCTTGTCCTCAAATGAAGCAGGTGTGGGCCAAAATATCTTTCTCTGTTCTGCATACGTTGGGCAATCCTGCAGCAAATGTTTTGCTGTCATTTTTCCAGTTCTACAATTACATTCATCGGTATCTCCTATCTTTAGTTTATTGAACAAGTGGTATTTCAGCCTGTTATGTCCTGTGCGGAGTCTGAAGATTGCTACTTGTTCTCTTCGGTCGAGTTTGTAATATGCATCATCCTTCTGATGGCCTGGATGCTCTGATTCCCATTTGGTTCTATAGGTGCTTTTTATCAACCTCTTTGCCTCATTATAGGTTATGTCTATGTCAGGCTGTGGTAGTCGTCCGCCCTCTTTTGCCAGTCTGTCAGCCTCTTCGTTTCCAGGTATACTGCAATGTGATGGGATCCACTGTATTACAACTTTTTTGGATTTCTGGCATAGACCATGGAGTGCTGCTCTTAGGTCAGTTAGTTCTGTGCTGTTATTGCTCTTCAGTATTGAGACAGCTGACTTTGCATCTGTGAAGATAGCTATTTGCTTCTCTTTATTTTCCTCCATCAGGAGCATTTCTGCTGCAGTTTTCAGAGCCTCTACCTCCGCTTTGAAGTTACTTGAAAATTTTCCAGTTGCCATTGAATGTGTTTTTTTCACTCCATTTTTTAAATTTAGGAGAATTCCTCCTCCTCCATTCTCTATTGAATTTTTGGCTGATCCATCTGTATATGCATGGGTCCAATTCCTGCTTGGGTAATGTTCTTTTATGTAGTTTAGGGTTATTTCTCTTCTTTCGGTTTCATGCTGAGTGTTCTTTTTCTCAATACCAGGAATGTTTTCTATCATCTCAGGCAGTTGCTGCTGTCTCCAAGCTGGGAACTTGTGTGCATTGTGTATGGGCTTGACTGTTGATATGTTAAGTATAGGATCTGCCCTAATCCTTCGTTTTGCAGTTTCTACAAAGTTGCTACGCTTCAGTCTTCCCTTTCCAAAACCATTAAATCTGTTGTACATAGGGTGGTCTGTCAATCTTCTAATTTTTCTGCTTGTTGCTGGGCTCTGCTATCTCTTCTATCCTGCATTGGTTGTAAACAAGTGATCTTTTCTAGTTCATTAATAGGCGTTGTCTTCAGGCTTCCAGTTATGATCTGCATTCCTTGATTTTGGACTCTACTTATTTTGTTAAAGTTTGACTTAGCTGCTGTTGCCCAAGCTGCAATGCCATATTCCAGTACTCACCCGTCCAGTATATAACTTCTTGAGAACTTTCTCATCTGCTCCCCACGTTGTACCAGCAAGCTTTTTCATGATTGCCATTCTCTGCCTTGCTCTTGTTCGATTTTTCTCAACCTGTGTTTTCCATGTCAGGCGACGATCAAAGGTGACTCCTAGATAGTTTGGATTTTCTTCATGGCGCAATATTTTTCCATTCAATACCAGCTTAGGTTGCTGAGGTTTATTTGAGAGGGAGAACACTGTGCATGTTGTTTTCTCCTCACTTATCTTCACTAGCCATGATTTTGACCAGTCCTCTAGCGCTAATAAGGCTTGCTGTATTCTGCTGTTAGCTGTACTAATATATTCTTCAGATGTCCATATGGCTAGGTCATCTGCAAAGGAGGATGTGTGTACTCTGGCTGGAAAATTTTCTGTGATGTCATTTATATATGCTAGGAATAATGTTGGTGAAAGAACTCCTCCTTGGGGGACACCTTGCTCCAGCAGCATCATTTTGCTTGTTTGTCCTTGTACTTTTGTCCTGGCAGTTCTGTTCTCAAGGTAGTGGCTGATCCATTTATACATTTTTCCACAAACATGCATGTTTTGCAGTTTTACTTGCAGTCCTTCCTTCCATACTTTATCAAATGCTTTTTCTAAATCTATCCAGACTGCTAGTGTGTGCTTTTTCTCTTGGAAGGCATCCTCTATTTCCTGAGCTATATAGGTTATTTGATCTTCAGTGGATCTGTACTTTCTGAATCCTGCTTGGTGTGGTGTTAAGAGTTTGTTTTCTTCCAGATGCCATGTTAGCCTGCCATTGATAATGCGTTCCATTAATTTTCCTACACAGCTAAGTAGACTGATAGGTCGATAGCCATTTGGTTCTTCCAGGTCTTTTCCTTTCTTTGGGACTGGTATTAGTATAGCTTCCTTCCATGCCTGTGGGACTATTCCTCTCTTCCAGCTGTTATTTAGGACTGCTAGTAGTTTCTTCTTTGCCTTGGTGCCTAGTCCTATTAGCATTTCATTTGTGATTCCATCCTTTCCTGGTGATTTCTTCTTTTTAGGGTATTCATTGCCTGTTCCATTTCTTCCATTGTTAGATTTGCCATCATATATTCTGCTGCTGTCTCTGTATTTCTATGATGTATCTGTTTGTCTTTGATTGCTTTCTTCTGTTCGGTTGTAATATCAATGTGGTTTGCATTTGCATAGTGTTCCATTAGTGCATTTGCAGCCTTTTTTCCTGTAAGCAAGGCATTTCCTTGTTTAATTGTTATTTGTTTGTTTCTAGGTCCTTCATTGTTCATGGCTTTCACTAGTTTCCATAGTTTGTTTCCATCCCTGTCAAAATTCAGGTTTTCTGTTTTTTCCCTCCAACAATCTCTTGTTGTTTGATTTACTGTTCTTTTATATTTTGCTGAGATGGCTTTGAGAGAGGTATTCGCTTCAATTGTTTGTTCTCTCTCTGCTGTCTTCCTGGCATCTTCAACTTTGTCCTCCAAACTTTGTAGTTCTTCAGTCCAGTATGGTTTGTAATTTTTCCTCGCTCCTCTTGGAATGGACTCAGTGGCTGCCTGTATTATCGCTCTGTTTAGACTTTCCACCATTTGCTTTATGTTGCCATATCGTGTATTTATGTTTTCACAATATTTGTCTGTTAGTATGGCAAATCTGTCCCAATCTGCTCGTTTGTAATTCCAGCGGGGCAAGGGCTTTTGCTCCTGTGGAACATACTCCATATTCATTACAAGCTTGATTGGTCTGTGGTCACTACCTGCTAATTGGTCCAGCACATGGCGATCGATTTTGTGGAGGATGTCTCCTGTGCAGAAAGCTAAGTCTGGAGTAGAAGTGGTAAGCCATCTTCTGGAGTAGAAGCTCGGTGTGTCATCCGCTTTGTTGAGTAGATGGAGATTTGAGTCTATTTCCCAGTCCTCCAATTCATCTCCTCTTTTGTCAGTATCTGGGTATCCCCATCTTTCTGAACGGCTATTAAAGTCTCCGACAATAATGCAGTTTGTGTCAGTTATTTTCATGTTTGAGAGTGTAAGGTCCTTATCTGCTGGGCTATACAGATTGTAGATTCTTATTTTCACGTCCTTTATCATTATATCAACACCTATAATTTCCGTTTGGTTGTCAGAGATCACAGATACTTCGCTGCAAGGTATTGTATTTCGTGTAAGTATTAGAACTCCTCCTTTGTGTCCTTCGCGGTCGAAACGTGTGGCCTGATATCCTCTGACTGAGAATTTGTGATTGGCGTTGAGGTGTGTCTCTTGAATGCATGCCACATCTATTATATCTTTATGAAGACGCTGTGTTAGGGAGTCTTTCTTCTTGTAAACTCCTTCGGCATTCCACTGTAGTATGTTGAGTGTCCTGGGTATTTGGTCAATAGCTCTTAACCTACTCCTCTGTGCCTTGACTCCACAGCACAGGGGAAGGTGACCACCAGTAGTCATGGGTGGAGCCCCTCGAGGCAGGGGCCCTGGCACTATCGCCGCCTGGATGGGACTTCACGGGATTAGCATCCATAACGATTAATTTTGATTTGTGACATCATGAATTAAGTTACGTTGCACTGCTTTGTCAAGGCCTGTGGCTCAGTACATCCGATTTCGACAAGCATTTATTTTGGGATGCTTTCCCTAGCCTTTGACTGTCCCCAGTCTACCTACAAGGCAGCAGGTTTTACGTTGCAACTGCTTTGTCAAGCCTGTGGCTCAGTACATCCGATTTTGACAAGCATGTATTCGGGTGCTTTCCCTAGCCTTTGACTGTCCCCAGTCTACCTACAAGGCAGCAGGTTTTACGTTGCACTGCTTTGTCAAGCCTGTGGCTCAGTACATCCGATTTTGACAAGCATGTATTCGGGTGCTTTCCCTAGCCTTTGACTGTCCCCAGTCTACCTACAAGGCAGCAGGTTTGTGTGTCTCTTCGTCTGGTCCCTCTCCCTTGACCCTGTCCGACATGGGTGGCCCTACCAGTAGCTGTGCTACCGTCGGCATAGCTCTTGGGGTCATTGGGACGCACAAGCCCCTCTACCTCGTCACGGTGGACACACAGCAGAGGGTTTATGTATTTTGATAAGGTACATATACCATTGTGTTTAATTAAGAATTGATTAAAATGATAAATCAACAATTCTTTAAACTAGAGTCTGATTGATTTTACTGCTAAGGGCATGCTGTACCACGCTGTCAAATATTTCCTATGCTTTTACAATTTCATATTCTATGTTTAACTTATTCTAAGCATTGTTAAACTATATCTCACTATCAACGCTTATAATCTGTAAATATCCCATGTAGTGTAAATTCACTGTTAAGGACATTTCAGAAAACTTTTATCCATGCGGAAGCATACTATTGATCACGCATATTATGGATTCTAGTTCATTTTGGATAAATTTGTTGCTAATTGCTATAGGGAAATGCCATGTTTGAGTAATATAAATTCAAGAACAAAGAAAGAAACACATGATATATTTGAGTGTTCTGATAGGATTGTACCTTCAATCAGCATCACCTCACTGTGGTAGAGGCATAAGCGAATATTTATGGTTAGAAATTGTCAGCAACATTCAGAAGACGTACCGTGCTGCATGAGTTATTTCTAATAAATTAGAACTTTCTTACAATAGCAAACAATTGGTAAATTATATCACGGCGCTCACTAACCTCATGCTGCTCGTAAGAAGTGGGGAACAATTATATATATTTTAATTTATGGATTTAAAATGTGAGGAAATCCCAAAACAGTGGCTCCTGCATTATTATTATGATTAATGATTATTATGATTATCATGTAAATCATATGAGAGAAAGGTACAGATTGGTTTTCTCTGTTATTAAGAGTTATATATATTCTGTCATGATTGTAACTTTTGCTGTGGCGAATATACATTTTAATGTTACTCCTTGGGGACATGATGATGTTGATGTAAGAATCCTTGTGCATGTCAATACATAAGAAGACAATGTTGAATAGCCTTGGCCCTAATGCTGATTATAGCGAAGGAAAGAAGACGAGGCATTAGAAAACAACAGAGATTATGTATAGATTATTCTCTTCAAGTACGAGAGAGGCAATATTAACATGTTTGGATGGAAATAATGGCTTCACTCATCTAATAGTCCCAGTAGCAATGCCCCGAATGCTGTGATGTCGGTTCTTGAATCAATCAATCACCGGGAAGGTTAACCCGGTCAACAAATGCCCGCAGAAGTCGGATGTGTCGGCCTAACGGCGCAAGAACGCAGCTCTGCTGTAAACAGGCACAACGCAATCACATCCGGAAAAAAAACTCCGGATGAACGAAGAAGAAGAATCAATCAATCAATCAATCAATAGTCCCAGTAACAACATAGAATATAATAGAGTGAGAAAATACCTTACTCTCCATAAGAGCTAGAATAGTTAAACAACAAGCGACGAGGGACATTGGAACGTGGAAAACCCACTCCTTTTACCTTCTCCTTTTTTGTTTGTAATTGTGTTATAATCATGTTACCATACCACAGTAGGTTAATGCCCGTGTTGTATTCTGTGTCATCCATTTCTATAGACAGTTGCGAGTTGTGGATTTCGACATTTCACCAACCCGGAAACTGGGTTATCAGCCGGAAGAGTGATACATGGCAACCTGTCTTACACATGTAGTCTGGATCAATCAATGTTGACTTCTGTACTTATTAGCTGCCATAGCCAGTACAAGACAATTTCGAAGAGGACTGACAACGTTATTTATGAAGTACTTATTAGCTGCCATAGCCAGTACAAGACAATTTCGAAGAGGACTGACAACGTTATTTATGAAGTACTATTCATTAGGAATATTCATGACGGACTTCAGTATCTAAAAATCTACAAAGATAAAGATCTACAGAGCAACTGACAACGGTGTACCGTTTGCTTTACTTCTGAGAAGTACCGCCTAGAGCATCATCAGTCAGCAAAGTCAGTGAGACTATGGGACAGTCCTACAAGTTTAATACAACTAACAGCAGTAAGAACCCTCCATCTGGCTGTTGGACTCCCAAGTTCAAAGGATACTCATCGTATTCTCCACCGAAAGAAAGGTCACCCAGCAGCAAAAGTCAACATAAGGTTCCAGACACTAGAGCACCAAATGGGAAGAGACACTGAAACAACATAAGCAAGTACAACCAAGGTACCAACTGAATACCAACTTAATATCAACTGAATAACAACTAAGAAACCAGATTACCTCAAGGTTCAAATCTGCAACACCCTGAAAGCAGCCAGATCCACTTGAGATCTCAGAACCGAAACACCATCAGAAAGGCCATACGAAAGAAGCTAGCGGAGTAAATACCTCTAAGCATGCAGCAACATGAATCATCTGATTGTTGTGCGCCTCCCAGTTTGTGTGTTGGAATTAATATTCTTCAGTTCCATGCCTTCAGCAGACCAACCCTGGACATAATTCTAGATGAACCGAATGAATGACTCAACATTGTGTGTTCTACACTGAAATGGAATGAATCAGAACTCTTTGCTGGTTCCATGTCGGCCTAATTGCCCCATCACTCGTCATCTTTTTCATCGATAAGGTGATATAGGGAAGAACCTGGTCAGAAAACTCAAGATGCATCCTCCTGAAAGCTTGACAGACTTAGGCACCAATTTCAATTGAAACACAGAGCCCACTTGCGATAGAGTATTCTTGAATTCAGCCCCATGGAGGGGTTATGTGCTTGTGTATAATTCTATTCTTGGATTATGAATTATAAATATTCACCAGCCAACTTCAGTGAACATAAGGTAAGGAGAACATGACTGTGAGTACATTTATTTCTGCCCGGATAAATATGGACATTATCTGCTTCGCACTGGAGAAGAATAACCGACAGCAACACATAAGGGAAAAAACTGTAATTAAATAATTAGTTTAATTATTAGTACTAGTGATGCTTCTATATGTGGTTTCTTCCCATGCCATGGATGTGTAAGGTCAGTAGCTTATTTCAGTGAATAGTAGAACCAACAGGTGGTGTTGTTTTGGTTGAGTACTCTGACCACCATCTCATTATTGTTTAAATATGAGAATTGTAACTGGTGTCAGAAACAAGTGTTTATATGTTTGGTTTTTATGAGCTTCGACCATTGTTCCTTTACTGATGTACAGTGGGTCAAAGATGTAGAACCAATTAGTGGTTTTGTGTGTTTGTAATAACATTCTTGTTGTGTTTTTTTATTGGGACAATGTGGGTAATGTTTTTTTTTTGTTGTTTTTTTCATATTGAAAATCATCCCCATGCCTGTTCTTGAAATTCAGTGTGGTCATTACAAATTATATATATATGTTACTGCAGATCTTGATTTAATGCCTGAACTGTTTGTCCAAAATTGTTGATGTTTACGTCAAGTACAGTGTTGATGTTTGTTCAACCGTGGTTGTTTTATATGTTGTAAACAATCAATATCCTCTAACACTAAAGTAAATTTATAAGGTGATAAGTGGGAATGGAGAAGTACGCATAAATACAATTATGAACAGGAGTAAATTATTTTCCTTCTTGTGTTTATGGTTAGGAGTTCCATGATCACCTCAAGTGGCTAAAATAAAAGAGAATCTAATTTAAATCCCCTAGACATAAAGTAGCCAATATTCTCTTGGATTAAAATCCACATCCATTGATGGGAACTTGAGGAAGGCAGTTGATGGTTTCATCAACGAAGAAGGAAGTTGCATTTAAGATGTTGCTGAAATGTTCTTCCCCAGCGCTGAAGGATGACTTTCTTATCGGTGACCAATGTTCCCCCATCTGCAATGAGGAGGGGAACTGTGCCTGGTGAGCTAGGAACATAGACCGCTTTCAGTGAGTCGTAGAAGTTGTCACGGAACTCAGGCGGTCCACCTCGGGATGTTTCCCTAGACCTGTGGTTGTCGTACGCAGCATGTCGTTGCCGGAAAATGTCCCTTGAGACATCGGGCAGTCGGGTGAAGAAAATTACTGGTCAAAGGGAAAGAACCAGTAATTTAACACAACCCGACCAGAGCCGTTGCTCGCCCTTTAAGAAGCTTCCAGCACTGGGGTGGCGGAACAGGTTTTTGGACAAGACGGACTGCGTATGTCCGACGCAGGCGCAGTCGATTGTCCCGGAGCAAAGGATCAGTTGGAGACGAAGGTTGCTGGCAGGCAGTCGACATTTTGGCCCAGTGCTAAGTGATAGAGAGCGGGACGCCGTGTCTTGATGAGGGTTGAAGACCTTTGACATCATGTCCAGTTGCAGTGACAACGCTTCTCTTATCCACTGTCGTGCTGTTTGTGTGAAGGTAGGTGTACAACCTTTTTCCTTAACTAGTGCGGTGTCGGTGATTCGAATAATGAGATTTCGTTAACGCGTGACCGGCGCGAGGAAGGAGGTCACGTGTGAACATTGGTAAGGTTGCGTTTTCTTACTGTAAATTAAGCCTGTGGCAAACGCGTGTTTACCAGCATAGTATTGCTAAGCTATTTCGTGGGGTAGCAGCGCGCGGCTTATTTACAGACCCTGTAGATTGGGAAAATCGGGTTCAGGGAAGTGAGACCTGTAATTTGAGTTCACACATGGCCAACTTTATAACCTCGAGCGTCGGCGTGGCCCAACCGTTACTCACAGCGCTACCGGAAGTAGATTAAGGAGTCGCTTTGGATATATCGAGTGATATATCGATGAACTCGGGCGAGTGAGACGAATCGAATGCACCGGTCGGCCTAAACCTCCGATTTCATTTCAAGGTCGTACCGGGAGTCGAACGTAAGGTCACATGGTGGGGCGACCACTGGCTTCTTCTTGGCTTTCCTCACATCTGTCTTTTAATTAGTTGCCCTCAATGGAATACAAGCTTAATATATAGTGGATTCCTGAGAGGTTGATAAAGGGGGAAGAGACCGTTGCGACAGACTTGTTCTTCTTGAACATGACACCGTTCTAAATGCCCCGACCTGGGACCAGGGAGGGGGGAACGGGGTGTGGATTTCTGCTACAGGAGAATCACCCTGTATATTTGTTTGGATTTACGGGATTGTGCCTACGGCATGGTACGACATCAGCTTTGGCGGATAACAGGAAGGGGGTTGAGGAAGTACTGCCATCGGCCCTCCTTCAGGGTCCTTCTATCTATGAGTACAACTAACTCACTAACCGTATGTGTTGTCTAGCTGTTTCAGCAGAGACCCATATCTCAGACAGCAACCTTTGCCCAGCCCTACGTTCGTCTGAGAAAGAGGATGTAGGTGGACAGCTGCCACTTTGGTTCTAGGTCCAGTCTGTCCTCGACCGTTCGAGCAGCCAGTGAAGGAGTGCGGCCCTTATGGGAAGGGTCCACAGTCTGAGTAAGAGGGACCTAAGTGTATCTGCTGTCGGTGAGTCTGATTCATGGTGCTCTCACTAAGTGTTATCCTCCACAGGTTCTATCTGGTTGAGAGCAGAGCGATGATCTGGGGACGAGGCCAGTGATCCGGACTACGACGAGAGCTGGTGGGAACCGCTTGGAAGTCCACCACCACAGCGAGCAGTACTTACAATCGAGAGTAGTGTCAGTATGGGCTCCAGCTAATGCATCACCTCCGCCACGTCTGATATCCCAGGTTATTCGCCATGACAGCACCCAATTGCCTTGTAAGTTACTTCACCAGGCAAGTAGCTTGATGTTGTTAGTGTCCCAGTTGTGAGCCTGACTGACTGCCTTCATATACCAGCTAGCTATGATGTCTTCGCTACCAAGTGCCTGGTACCATGTGGTGCATGATATTGTGGAAAGACTGTTTTCTACTTAACTTTATCTACCGTGACACCTTTCAGCAAGGGATGTTTCTATGCTATGATATCTGCGCTATGAGTCAGATGATCGACGCTGGTCGCATAGACTGTTGTGACTGTGACAACCGTTGAGTGGAAGATTCACATCTCGTTCGACCAGCAGAGTCAGTTACACTTCAAGACATATTTCCAGAGGAGTGTTCTAGTTCCTCAGCCACCCGAGAGACAGTATTTCGCACTACCCTATTGTGTTCCAGACTTCAGTGACGTCATCCACCGGAGGTCCCGAGTACCAGTGAGTCGAATTGCCAGTCATCCTGTCCAAGTGAAGAAATCTACACCTGGTTTAGAGGCCTGATATATTTGGTGAGCGTGTCTGACTTGCCAGCTAGTGTGAAACTTGAGGCCCTGACGATGATGACACCACTCTCCTGAAGGCTACTCGATCCTTGCCATGTCTTGCCTCTCATAGATACTGCGAGGCCTATCTCAGAATCATCATCATCATTCTCATTCATCCATCCATCTTGTATAATACCAACATATTGTGATATAGTTAGATGCCAGAGTTGGGTCATGAGTTCAGGACGAGGTTGAAAGGGGTAACGTCCCTTGGTTGAGAGTGAGGGAGATAGTGATCCAATGGTTGACGGGGTTTTGTGGACTGAGGGCACCTATGTCCCAGAGCTAAAGGTATCCCGTTGTTAAAGTGTGATAGCAGGTTCCCCTCACCCCAGGGAGTGCTGTGACAGAAGTTGTCCAACGATACGAACCCGCTAACCCAGGGTCAGTTCGGCTCTGAAAACCGGTCGCAGTACATACGGGCCGGAACAGAGAAGCGGCAGTGGGAACGTAAAATAGTTCCTGAAAGCTATAGAGCTAATCTGCTGCAGAAGGTAATGTCAGGTCCCCAACCGGACATCTGACTGTAGGGACAACTGGTAAGTGTCTTTCCCGTTATTATACTTGACCGGGAATGACAAGCGACGTGCGCAGATATATCAGGTCTTGTCCTGAGTGCCGTAAATGCACACCAGGTAAACGGACTAAGCCGAAGATATCCTTGGCGGTAGAAGATCGAGTTCAAGTACTACTCCCAATCGAGGGGAACGAATTCGAAATCGGGTGAAGGGCCCTTTCCTAGTGGATAAAGTGGGGACCCATAATCGCTATGGAGTAGAGATCCTGGGAAAGTCTTCTTCTTTACATTCCACTCTCCTCATGAGTCATGAGGAGAAACCCGATGATAAGTCTCCACACCATAGGGCGAAGTGTGTCGTCGAGAACGTGGTTCGGGGTTCAGGTGCGGTAGTGGAAAACCTGTCACATCATAGGAGATCCTATATGTATGTGCAGGTAACTTCTTCGGTTCTACCCGGTGATAGGGGGAACATGACCGACCAGAAGAACACCCGCAGTGCTAGCTACACTGAGAACCGTGGTCGGAAGAGGTGGGTTATGTCTGACAGTATACAGACCTCTGGTTCCTCAAACCGACCGAATGCAGTCCAGCTGGGTCATCGAAAGGGGAAGCTGGAATTGCAAAAGTCCAGTAAACACTGGCATGGACGATCGTTAAATCAGATCGAGACGGGAGCTCTGGTCCGCAAGGAACCGAGAGTGTCCGATCGCGGTAGCGGATTAGGCGTTAATCACCCGTGATACTTGGTGGCTTGCAACCCCACCAGTTGTGGTAAAAGTATCCTATGAAATATATATCAGGTTAGACTTCCTCACCCGCCATCCGGTCTCTAAGAGAGAAGATTGAACGACTCATACAGCTACTTGCATAGAAGTGGAACGACGGGGTCGATCCTCTTAAGAGGAGGCCTAATGTGACAAAACGAAGCAAGATCTGTGCTTCGTCGTAAGATTTTCCGCTTGAACTTGGCGCATCATCAGGTACTTCCCATGTTGTAAATAAACTGGGGAAAGTCGAAGATGATTTTTCGGCTAGAATGTTCTAGAAGCACATGGACTTGAGTGACCAATGTTGCTGAGTACACCAACATTATCTCGTGCAGGGAGAAAATAGATTCTCCAGTGCCGAGAACCCGAGTTTCTCGCTGCAGTTGAGACACAACGTGCTGCACTATTTCTCCGTGCGGGTTGAGACGCATGTAGGAAGAGATTAGGCAGTAAGCGCTCATTCACTTTCGATATCTCGGTCTGTGAGGACGCACAACCAAGTTCGGCTGACTGTTATTTATTAAACACACAGCCAAGTTCGATTGACTGTCATCCCTTAAGGCAAGTTGGCCATCAGACAGTATTTTTAGCTGACTGGTGAATGGTTCAACGATTCAGGTAAATAACTATATATTTAATTTACCGTTGTAATTTAACATAAAACGCGACCGTACAGCAACTCATTAAATATGCGGGCGATACAGCATTACTAAGTAGTTGGCGATCGATAAGCCGGTTTGAAAGTAGGACATAGTACATGTTTGTACCGCACTGTTGACAACATTGGTTTTAAACTGTGTAGTTTTGCTTTCAGCTTAGTTATAAGTCTGTTACATCGGCAAAATGTGCAGAATTGTTAGTATTTGCATATGGTAAGTATTTGCCTATATTAGGTTAGACATTATAGGGAGCTGTTTACTCTTGTATTTTGTGAACCTAACTTAGGTCAGTTAGTATCTGATGTTAGAAAGCCTTTTGGAATAGACAGGTAAGTTGATAGTGTAAGGAATTCTGACAGTGAAGTGCCTAGTTGCAGCTAAGCAGAGCACGTACTGAAGTGATGTAGCTATGTTGTGTGTTAACTTAATAGTGATTTCATTTCATGGAACTGTGGAATCCTGGGAAGTTGTGTTCTTCAGCTTGTGCCATATAGAATATATACGATATTATGGTGGCGTATATATTAGGTAATGTTGTGTGATAGTTATATGAACGATGTACCGAACGACGAAGTGGCTTGAGGCTATATGACTGCGTTACCGTCGCGATGTAAACATGCGTTCTAGATTCTTCTCTTTACTGTCCTGTTCTTTTCATACTGCATGAGTACGTGAATACTGATGCGAGGGATGTATGGAAGGACGAATGAAGGTTGAATGAGGCACGGGGACAAATGGGATATAGGGACTGGGTGCAAGTTTACGAAGTATATGACTGGCAAACCAGGCCAGCCGTGACGTTTGGTCATGGCCCAAGGCTAATCCGCTTGGGAGGAGGCCAGAACTGGAGAGGCACCTTTGAACATGTAGGTGAGAACATGTTTTAACCTGGAGGACTTCTTGACTCTAGAGAAGAGTAAAACAAGAAGGGTTTCGTTACAGGGTGGGAAGGATCCCCAACAGCGAAATGGAAGGTGTACATAGTTAGGTGGTCATGAATTATTACTGTATCCCAAGTGGTAATTAAGATGATCACTATTATGATATGTATGATGTAAGGGTGGGGTCCAGGGACTCCTCGCCTTGATATTTAGTTCATATTAATACTAGAACTAGTACAGCTATTTAATTTAGCAACAGCAGCTATGAGAATAGGGGTATGTGAGACATATGATCAGACTCGACATCTTCGGAACTTAATCTGTCCGATGGGCTGTTCTATGGGCCATCTGACATTGGACTGATACCCATGCTTTAATACTACCAACATAGAGATGATGCCCCAATTAGATGAAAACTAATTAGCATTACTGAAGGTTGAGTATTCATTGATTTGATGCATGTGGGCCAATGTTGGTGCCGAATACTCTCACCTATCGCTCTTCCTTTCAGATGTTGTCTGCTTATGAACCACGAGGTTGCTGGTGAACCCTGATGCAGCACTATGTTTGATACGGTTTGTTCATCACGATTTATGATACGGTTTGTTCATCACGATTTATGATGCGGTTTGTTTATCACGATTTATGATACGGTTTGTTCATCACGATTTATAATACGATTTGGTCAACACTATTTCTGATATGGTTTGTTCAACAACCTGAAGCAATCATGCCTGTGTATAATCATGAACAATTGAAGTACTGTGGAAGGGTGATGGTATGCTCATTCCAGGAAGGCTTACCAAGGTGGGGTAGAGTCACAGCTCTGGGAGCTCATCAGTTCCATTGACATTGTTTATCCGCCTAAACGTTGGAAACACCAGGTATAGGTCGGCACTAACCTAGGTGCTGTAACTACGTCTACAAGAGGAGCCGGTCAACACTAGACCCACACCAGTTGGGCGTATAAATGTTACTTAGACTTTTCAGGTACACTATGGTCAACTCACCCCTGACCCAATGAACATTGCCATGTTGACATCAGACTTAGATGTGTTACCAAACTTGAGTGCCAGCAGAGTCAGCGAACAGTGACATTAGTATGTTTCAGTCACCATGTTTACAGAACTTCATTATCATGTGGGACTCGACTCCGAGGGAGTCAGATCAATTGGGACTGTTCAGTGTTCTGACATCATCTGCCAGAGTGTATTGACATTCGTGTGACTTTTGTGCAACTCGCGGCAGCAACTTTACATTCCCCAACCAGGGGTAAGCTATTATAGTCCATGACCATTAGGTTGGTCCTTTGCTACAACGATATATATCAAGATTGTTTGCCTGGGGACACCTCAGGGTAGAGAGTCTCCCAGCCAGGCTGAATTATGAGAACTGTCTTAGTGCCATTAGCCAGTGACTCATTGTGACATTGCTGATTTGAAGTTCATCTAGTCAGCTGTGGTCCGAGTGGTTAACTCCATTGATTGCCGATCCGAGCTCTTGGGACGGAGTGGTCTCCAAGGTTCCAGTCAACCATACTGGGAGGGAGCCGGGTGAGTGCCGGACCGACTGGACGGAACACCTACCGCAAATCTGCATCTCAGCCTGATGACGAATATGGACTCTGTCAGAATCTTGCATTCAGCAATAACACAGGCTCGTAATCACTAACAGATGTAATACAAACACTGTCACAGAATGACTTTACGTGACACACTGCAAATACAATTCAAACACTTTATTCACACTTCTCACTCATCACAACCATTACATGCATCGCGCAATTACAATATCGATGCCATAACACAATCAATAGATATATAAATGCAATGTATACAACTCACAATCCTACATACCAGGCGCACAGTCTCCTATACTCACACAGGCTTTCTATCTATTGGCGTTCACACACATAAGTTATACGAGCACCATTCAATCCGTCTGTCCTGTACAACCGTCCCAAGCCGTCTGGCGCTAACCCCTGTGAGTTCTCGCTAGTCGGGGTTGTGTCCCTGCGTGGACCTCATGTCCCACGCATGCACCGACTGACCATTCCTGTCACAGCGTGGTTAGTGTCGCTCGCAGGCGGACCTGGCCGTAATTGCCAGGCGTCGTTGACGAAGACACGATAGAACAGGTGGGGAGGTTATGACAGACTCATCTCTGATTCTGTCTCTACTCTATCCTCTATATTTGTAAATAGATTATATTCTATCATGGTGTTCAATTCCTTCCTGTTTCTCTAGGGTAGAATAAACTTTGTTTATTTTGACAAGTTCTTTTCTACAGTTATTGAGTGTGGTTTCGGACGAAGTCTCAGAGTTCATTGTCCCTAAGGGAGGGTAGTTAGTAGAGGTCTAGGATCTGTGAGGGGCGTGTAGACTTATAATACTAAAAGGGGGTCAGTAGCAGAGTTCCAGTGTATCTACCTGTCCAGCCACTGGGGTCAGTATACACGTGAGTGCTAGGGATACCTCGGGTCTTGTATTCATTCCCAACAACCGAGGCCATCCTGTCACACTCAGGAGTGCCACGGGTTGCCTCTGACGGTGGGAGACACCTACAGATGTCACCAATCAGCTACCGCCCGCATCAAGCTGGGCAGCCTCGGCCAACTGAGTGCTGATCCGCCTCAATCTGCATGCTTCAATTGATGCTTGGGACTAGGACAAAATCTTAAATCACCAGGCCGATGTAACGGACTTATAACTAAGCTGAAAGCAAAACTACACAGTTTAAAACCAATGATGTCAACAGTGCGGTACAAACATGTACTATGTCCTACTTTCAAACCGGCTTATCGATCGCCAACTACTTAGTAATGCCGTATCGCCCCGCATATTTAATGAGTTGCTGTACGGTCGCGTTGTATGTTCAATTACAACGGTAAATTAAATAAATAGTTATTTACCTGAATCAGACTGTAAAACGAGTGTACCAGGCACTAAAAGGAAAAAAATAGAAAGGTAGAGCTTGCAACCTGGAATATACGAACCATGTGTCCGGGACTGACCAGGCAAACTGGCCATGAACTCGGGTCCTTGCTCACATCAGCACTGCTCGCTTTGAACTCAAGCCTAGTCCATACACGCTACTTCTAGTAGTGCTGGACTGAATTTTCCGTGTGGATTAGCTTTCCCTATTAAGTGTCCTTCGCCATCAGGCGAACCCACTTTGACTTCAGAGGTACTTGTAATTTACGTCCCCAAGTCAAGGACGAGAGGTCAACATTTTAGTCCAACTATCCGGTTGAACCCCTTACCTCAACATCAGCATACCGGATGTTTCAGAACACGCTTTCTTATCCATTCGGCCATGCTGACCTGAACACGAGCATTAAAATCATGTTGTCGGATTTTGGTACTGCCTTGATCACAGTCTAACTCCTCCAAGTGAGAGTCGGAGCATATGCAGTGATAATGATGACGAAACCACAAGAGGTTGCCAAGCTCAAAGACAATAGTCTTTCATTAGGTCCAGCTGGATTTAAATCATTCTCAGTAGTGAATTCTTCACTGTAAACCCACTCCATGTTGTCTTTTTACTTCCAGCCCTGTGCCAATCCCCCCCCCCCCCCCCCCGCCCCCCCCCAAAAAAAAATAAAATAAAAGATGTCATAGTTTTCCCTGAGTAACCCTGCCTCAGCGAGGCGAGTCTCCTGCAGCCCAGCAATATCAATGCTAAGACGATTTAATTCGGCATCAATCACAGAATACAGCAGGGACAGAGTTACAGGGTTAGGTTAGTTTAGTTTAGTCGTTGGATCAACATCACGGCACACGGTTTAACTCATAAGTGCTCCGTTTTCCTCCTAACTCAAAGCTGAGTCTGGAGAAACTCAGCTCAATGCACGAACTCCGTTGCACCGGCGAGGATCCTGAAATACTTGGGTAGATTTTTGACTCGATATTTTGCCCGGGCAGCGCCGTTAGGCTACTCTTTTTCGATTTCCAACTGCCAAGGGATTTTTTACGTGCGCAACAATACACACGGGCGTCCGATCTCACTACCCAGAGACCAGGGGAAATTTTATTACTGGAAGTCCAGGTGGATTTTTTAAATAAATCCCGGTCCTCACCGGGGCCTGAACCCGGGACCTCCAGCACTCGAGGCGGACACCATACCTCGAGACCACTCAACTCCCAGAGAGTCTCTGGGAGTTACAGGTATAGCAGATGAGCGTTACAGACACAGCAGGGACATCGTTACAGACATAGTAGGGACATCGTTCAGACATAGTAGGGACATCGTTACAGACACAGCAGGGACATCGTTACAGACATAGTAGGGACATCGTTACAGACATAGCTGGGACATAGTTACAGACATAGCTGGGACATAGTTACAGACATAGCTGGGACATAGTTACAGACATAGCTGGGACATAGTTACAGACATAGCTGGGACATAGTTACAGACATAGCTGGGACATAGTTACAGACATAGCTGGGACATAGTTACAGACATAGCTGGGACATAGTTACAGACATAGCTGGGACATAGTTACAGACATAGCTGGGACATAGTTACAGACATAGCTGGGACATAGTTACAGACATAGCTGGGACATAGTTACAGACACAGCAGAGGCATCCTTACAGACATAGTAGGGAAGCGTTACAGACATAGTAGGGGAACGTTACAGACATAGCAAGGGAACGTTACAGACATAGTAGGGGAACGTTACAGACATAGCAGGGGAACGTTAGAGACATAGTGTAACAAGCTACGTGGAGGGTCCCAAGTAACTATGTAACAATATTTCAATATTATTCTATAGCCCTGGCTGGGATAGGTCTTTGCTTGCCAACCCTCCTCCGTTTCCTCCGGACTCACTGTCACTCTCTCTTTCGACCTCAGGACCTATTTCCTGCAGGGTCGTTCTGGCTGACACGCATACAACATGACGTTCTTCAACATATTTGTAATTGTAAATTTAATAACTCAATACATAACAGCACAGAAAAAATATCTGGCGATTAACTCATAAACATCTACACACAATCTAGAGAGAAAACTAGTCCATACAATATCAACACAAATATAAATATCCTAGATCATCGTTTTCCATATTGTCCCATGAATTCACCACCACCTCACAGCAAGTTCCCTGGTCTTTATTTCCCGCGTAGGTTGTTCGAACAACAAGGTTCCATCGATCCAGGATTCCAAGTTTCCGTGGCATACACGAATGTAGTGTGTCCAATGATTAGGGAAAGTGCCCTGGGATCCCGTGGTACAATTTTGGTGGGGAAATACTCAAGGAGAATAAATAGGATATATGCCCGGGTGTGTCAGTGACTTAGGCGGGATTTAGCCCAGAATGCAAACATACTCGATCCCAGCTCAACGAAAAGCCTGCCGAGGTGTTCTGAAAGTATTCGTTCGGGCCCGCCGTGGTTCTATCTGGTATAGCCCAACAGCAGCAGGGACTTCCTAGTAAACATAATGTTCTATGTCGATGCTCTGTCGAAACTTCCGGCTATATTCGCCGTCAAAAGAAGGATCCTTTCATTCCCCAGCAGTAGGATGCGGCACTTTATCTGTAAAATTCTTTAAAACTTCAATACATTGTACCGACAACAACCGACAAGGTTGACAACCGACATTTCACGCCAACCATTACCCTAGGTCATATTTGGTGCAAGGCGTGCCATTGGGTTTTCCCGAAGAACAGATAGATTACAAAGTATTCGTGTCAAATGCTCGGGTTATGAAAGTAACCCAGAGAATTCCACTCAGAAGGAATTGAGCGGATAGGTATGAGGACATGGGCCACTGGGGTTTCGCTACATAGGCCCCCTCTTAAGAAAGTCGAACCCTACGAACTTTCAACTGCCAGAGGTTCTGTTCGAATTACCTCCCCCTCACCTTCGACCATAGGATGCCGTGACATAAAATCCGCTCCCACATTCTCCCTTCCGGGGATGTATTCGACCGTGAACTGATACGGTTGTAAGAGCAATGACCATCTCATTAACCTTGCGTTCAGTTTCTTGGAAGTTGCCAAGAACGTCAGAGGTTGATGGTCGGACTGCACTTTGAACGGTACTCCATACAGATAAGGTTGAAATTTCTGTACCGCCCACACTAGAGCCAAACATTCCCGTTCGACGGTGGAGTAATTCCGTTCCGCGGGTAACAGTTTTCTACTGGCATATGCCACCGGACATAGCACAGTAGGATCCTCTCGCCCTTCCTGCAACAGAGTTGCTCCAATCCCTATGTTACTCGCGTAGGTTCTTAGAACAAACGTTTTCTCCAAATTTGGGAGTTGCAGGACTGGCCTATCCACCAAAGCCTGTTTCAGCTTCCCATAAGCCTCTTCACAGCTCGGGGTCCAGACTATAGGATCTGGCGATCCTTTCTTCAGGGTTTCGGTTAACGGTGCCCCAATTTCGTTGAACTTCGGAATAAATTTCTGGTAAAACCCACACAGAGACAAGAAAGACCTAACATCCTTTTTGGATTTAGGACGGGGTGCGAGTCTGACCTTCTCTTACTTTCTTTTCTTCCGCTACCAAACCCCCCGGGGTAATAGTATGTCCCAGAAATTCTAAGGAGTGATAGCCAATCATGCATTTGGCTGGACGGGCAGTTAACCCCTCCTCTTTCAATCTTATGAAGATCTGTTCCAAGGATTTCAGGTGATCTTTCAGATTGTCAGACGCGATGAGAATATCATCCATAAACGAGACGACAGAGGGATCCCTTAAAGGGTCTAATAACTTTCTCATCATGCGTGTGAACACACTGGGCGCATTGCTCAGCCCAAAAGGCATCACCTTAAATTCGTAATGGCCGCTCGGAGTACTGAAAGCGAGCAAGGGCCGAACCTCAGGCTTCACAGGGATCTGATAATATCCCCGGCTTAAATCGATTTTTGAAAAGTACTTTGCCCTATTTAATCTGGCAAACAGTTGATTTGTGTTTGGTAACGGCTCCACTTGGAATATCGTACAACTGTTTAAATGCCTGTAATCAATACATAAGCGGTGCTCCCCGCTTGGCTTCCTCAACAAGACAACCCCGGCATTATAAGGAGAAGTCGAAGGAGTTATGATGTCATCATCCAGAAGCTTCTGGATTTCGGCTTCCAGGGCCTTCTCTTTCGCAAAGGGCACTGGATATATTTTTTGGCGAATGGGGTCTTGGGTAGTCAGAGTCATATCAAACTCGACCAACCCTGTCCGCCCTGGACGATCGGTAAGAATCTGTTGATGGGACTCCAACAAACGGATGACCAGTTCTGTTTCTTCAGTCGACAGATCAGGATTTATATGTACATCCTTATAGGTTTCCCCAGGTTGTAAAGGATACTCCCTATCCGCGTCTTCGCCCGATTCAGTTTCCATCGCGACCGCCATAGTCATGAGTGGGAGAGAAGTACCATCGGATCGTTCCTCATATTTTTTGAGGAGGTTAATGTGGAAGATTTTAGATTTCCCCCTGATCCGGATAGCATAATTGGTACGGGACACAACCCTTTCCACCGGGAAAGGCCCCTGCCAACCAATCTCGAGTTTATTGGAATCTACTGGAAGTAACAACAGAACCCGATCCCCCACTTTAAGAGACCTATCTTTCGTCCTTCTATTGTAGTAGGCCGCGTGTCTCTTTCTGGCCGCCCTCAGATTCTGAGCTGCCAAAGCCCAACCCGTCTGGAGTTTCTTCTTTAACTCTTCGACGTATTTATATGAGGATACAACTTCTTCGGAAGTTTCTTCCTCTGTCCAACATCTCAATAGGGCTTCTAAGGGACCCTTGATTGGCCTCCCGAATAGTAGAGTGGCTGGTGGCAACCCGGTCGACCCATGGGGAACCTCCCGATAGGCGAACAAGGCGGCTGGGATATACTCATCCCATCTGTCTGGTTTCTCTTGAGCCAGCTTCCGAAGCATGGTCATCAATGTACCATTAAACCTCTCTACTTGCCCATTAGACTGAGAGTGGTACGGGCTTGTGTGAATGTGGTTAGTCTGGAAGATACGAAAGACTTCTTCCATCAGCTTACCACAGAACTGAGACCCATTGTCCGTTAGGATCTGGTTGGGAAATCCCAACCGAGTAAAGGTCTCCATCAGTGCATCAGCCACTCGCTTAGAGTCGATTGTGGCCAAAGGTATCGCCTCACCCCACATGGAACAGCAATCCACCATCGTGAGAATGTACTTATTCCTCTTCCTAGTCCGAGGAAGAGGACCAACAAGATCGATGGCAACTCTCTCGAAAGGAGAGTTCATAATGGGCATGTCACCCAAGACTACCGGAGCCGTCCAGTGTTTTTGGTGCCACACGCTGACACTCTGGGCACGACTTGACGTACCTACGCACGTCTCCAGTCATCCCTGGCCAGTAGTAATGGCAGGAAATGCGCTGGAGAGTTGCCCCGACACCCATATGTCCACTGAAAGAAATGGTGTGTCCCATATGAAGAAGCTGTTCCCGATAAGCCTTAGGAACTACCAGCTGTCCATGCTGGAGTTCCTACACTCCGGCTCTCCGGTACAGTAACCGATTCTTCATATAATACTGACCCCGTCTTGGTGGGTCAGAACTTTTTGGCAACTGGTTGAAGCAAGGTTGCAAAGTAGCATCCTGGCTTTGAGCAGCTCGTAACTCCCCAGGCAATGGATTCACGATCAAGGCTGGCGTCTGCTCATCCTCCGATTGAGATCTGGTTTGCATCGCCCCTACGTACATGGGTTCGGTTGGAATCCCTAGAAAGACGTAGCGACAACCCAAGATCATTGGGAAGATAGGATCGAGCAGAACGGCTGCCTGTATAGTGCCGGTAACATATTTTGATTTGATGTCCACCTTCGCAATTGGAAGAGACATCGCCACCGC
The DNA here is from genome assembly GCA_014155875.1 of Cepaea nemoralis. NCBI lineage: Eukaryota > Metazoa > Mollusca > Gastropoda > Stylommatophora > Helicidae > Cepaea > Cepaea nemoralis. The sequence continues at coordinate 390,129 of JACEFZ010023415.1, forward strand.
ACTCTTTGTCGCCGTTTGAATCTCAATAGATTCCCCGGTTAACTGCTCTGGGCTCACTAAGTGTGATGAAATTACAGCCTCAAACTGCAGACCTGTGTCATAGAGACACTCAACTGGTTGTCCGTTCACAAGTATCGTTTCTACTACTGGTGGTTTCTCTGAATCTTTGTTCTCAAGACCCCTCCCTTCTACCTCCTTGTTAGACCCTTCCCCGGTTTCTACAAGGCAGGCAGCATAGTGAGAGTTTTTCTGTTTGCGCCGGCAGTCGGCCGTATTGTGTGTGGGAGATTTGCAGTAGGCGCACCACTTTTCACTCCACTTTCTTTTAGGAGATCCAGGTGGACTCTTACCAGAGGGTTTCTTAATTGGAACTTTATCGAAAGGATCCTCCTTCTTGGTGTGAGCTGTTTTAGGGTTCTTCTTCTTTACAGACCATGTGTCTGGTGGTCGGGGATTGGGTTGTGACAGTTCCCCATTATCCCCATGAGCTAGCACATACCTTTCCGCCAATGTGTTGACTATGTCTAACCTTTCTGCCCCATTTTCAAGCAAGAAGGTTTGCAATGGCTTAGGCATCATTCTCTTCATTTGGTCCACGACCACTAATTCTTCTAAACTTTCATAGTCGTTAGCAAATCCAGCCAATGACATCCACTTCAAAAGGTAAGACTTAAGTCTAACGCTGTAGGCTGCGAACATCTCTCCTGGCTCTCTCTTGGACTTTCTGAACTGCTGACGGTATGTATGGGCTGTCATCTGGAACCTTTTCAATAATGCTTTTTTCAGAGCCTCATAGTCATTCTCCATACCAGGTGGCAACCTTGAATAGACCTCGTACGCGGTCCCCCTCAGGCCCTGTGAGAGTTTCAAGTTCCATTTCCCATGTTCCAGTCCCATAGCCAAAGCCATCGACTGGAATTTTTGAAGATACTGGTCGATCTTCTCTTTGTGTTCATCGAACGGGAGCAAAGGGAACTTCATTGCCTGGTATGGACCGCCACTAGGAGTTGTTGAGTCAGGTAGAACTGTGCCTCCCACTGCACCCTCGCTTTCCTTGGCAGTTTTAGCTCTAAGCTCCAACTCCCTCATGCGGAACTCATGGTCTCTGACGGCCTGTTCTGCTTCCCTTTTCTTAGTTTCGCTCTCAGTTTCCATTTTCTTAGCTTCGCGGTCAGCTTCTATTTTCTTAGCTTCGCGGTCAGCTTCTATTTTCTTAGCTTCACGCTCGATCTCAAATTTCCTAGCTTCGCGCTCAGCCTGTCTGAAGTCTCTTTCAACTTCCTGAACATATGTTTGTAACTCTACACCATCGTAGCCCATCTCTCGACCTTTAGCCTGTACTTCGGCAACATTAAATTTAGCGGATGCCATCTTACATTCAGAGGGTAAGGGAAGAGATAATTGTATATTAAATTTCAATCTCTAGTACACAACTGGTTATTTTACCTGACCACACCACGTCGTATGTCGGTCAGTCTGTGTCAGGAAGAGTATAGACAATAGCCAGGTACGGTAGGCAGAACCTATTGATAGTAGACAAGAATATCTGTCCCCTATCACTATATCAGCCAGACCTCCACCAGGATTTCAAATATCCCGGGACATGCACCCAGAAATTGTAACAAGCTACGTGGAGGGTCCCAAGTAACTATGTAACAATATTTCAATATTATTCTATAGCCCTGGCTGGGATAGGTCTTTGCTTGCCAACCCTCCTCCGGTACCCCCGGACTCACTGTCACTCTCTCTCTTTCGACCTCAGGACCTATTTCCTGCAGGGTCGTTCTGACTGACACGCATACAACATGACGTTCTTCAACATATTTGTAATTGTAAATTTAATAACTCAATACATAACAGCACAGAAAAAATATCTGGCGATTAACTCATAAACATCTACACACAATCTAGAGAGAAAACTAGTCCATACAATATCAACACAAATATAAATATCCTAGATCATCGTTTTCCATATTGTCCCATGAATTCACCACCACCTCACAGCAAGTTCCCTGGTCTTTATTTCCCGCGTAGGTTGTTCGAACAACAAGGTTCCATCGATCCAGGATTCCAAGTTTCCGTGGCATACACGAATGTAGTGTGTCCAATGATTAGGGAAAGTGCCCTGGGATCCCGTGGTACAATTTTGGTGGGGAAATACTCAAGGAGAATAAATAGGATATATGCCCGGGTGTGTCAGTGACTTAGGCGGGATTTAGCCCAGAATGCAAACATACTCGATCCCAGCTCAACGAAAAGCCTGCCGAGGTGTTCTGAAAGTATTCGTTCGGGCCCGCCGTGGTTCTATCTGGTATAGCCCAACAGCAGCAGGGACTTCCTAGTAAACATAATGTTCTATGTCGATGCTCTGTCGAAACTTCCGGCTATATTCGCCGTCAAAAGAAGGATCCTTTCATTCCCCAGCAGTAGGATGCGGCACTTTATCTGTAAAATTCTTTAAAACTTCAATACATTGTGCCGACAACAACCGACAAGGTTGACAACCGACATTTCACGCCAACCATTACCCTAGGTCATATTTGGTGCAAGGCGTGCCATTGGGTTTTCCCGAAGAACAGATAGATTACAAAGTATTCGTGTCAAATGCTCGGGTTATGAAAGTAACCCAGAGAATTCCACTCAGAAGGAATTGAGCGGATAGGTATGAGGACATGGGCCACTGGGGTTTCGCTACACATAGTAGGGGAACGTTAGAGACATAGCATGGACATCGTTACAGACATAGCTAGGACATAGTTACAGACATAGCTGGGACATAGTTACAGACACAGCAGAGACATCCTTACAGACATAGTAGGGAAGCGTTACAGACATAGTAGGGGAACGTTAAAGACATAGCAGGGGAACGTTAGAGACATAGTAGGGGAACGTTACAGACATAGCATGGACATCGTTACAGACATAGCTGGGACATAGTTACAGACATAGCTGGGACATCGTTACAGACACAGCAGGGACATCGTTACAGACATAGCAGGGACATCAGTAGTGTAGTAACGTGGTTAGCACGTCCTTTTTTGAGGAGGGAATTGATATTCCTCCTCCTCCTCCTCCTCCTCAAAGGGCGATAACTCTTTTTCCCCCAAAAAGTAGGCGTGGTCTAGTGACTCATCAGAGGTGGCGTGGTCTAGTGACTCATCAGAGTGGGCGTGGTCTAATGACTCATCATAGGTGGCGTGCGTGGTCAAGTAATTGTAGTGTACGATATAAAAAATACGACATAAAACATTAAAAATAAAAAAATAAATAAAAACAACTCAAGTAAGGTATATAATAATTTTTAATAAAACATATATAGAAAAGAAGAAGAAGAAAAAAAAAAAAAAGAAGAAGAAAAAAAAAACATAGTCAAGTGACCCCTTAAATTATAGGTAAGGGTGTGCGATGACGTGCTCAAGAGGTGGTCAAGAGGTGGTCAAGCGGTCAAGAGGTGGTCAAGTGACCCCTTAAATTGTATGGGATGGTACGTGTAGTGACGTGGTGATGATCAAGAGGTGGTCAAGTGGTGGTCAGGGTGTGGTCAAGTGGTGGTCAAGATGTGGTCAAGTGGTCGAGTGACCACTTAAATTGTCGGGGAAAGTAGGTGTAGTGATATGGTGATGATTAAAGGGTGGTAAATTAGTGGTCAAGCAATGGTCAAGCAGTGGTCAAGTGGTGGTCAAGTGAGGATAATTTTAGTGGAAAGTAGTTGTAATGATATGGTGATGATTAAAGGGTGGTAAATTAGTGGTCAAGCAGTGGTCAAGCAGTGGTCAAGTGGTCGAGTGACCACTTAAATTGTCGGGGAAAGTAGTTGTAATGATATGGTGATGATTAAAGGGTGGTAAATTAGTGGTCAAGAGGTGGTCAAGCGGTGGTCAAGGGGTGGTCAAGTGGTTAAATGACCTCTTAAATTGTTGGGGAGAGTACGTGTAGTGACGTGGTGATGATCAAGAGGTGGTCAAGTGGTGGTCAGGGTGTGGTCAAGTGGTGGTCAAGATGTGGTCAAGCGGTCGAGTGACCCCTTAAATTGTCAGGGAAAGTGAGTGTAGTAAGTTGGTGATGATTGTGAGGTGGTCAAGTAGTGGTCAAGGGGTGGTCAAGGGGTGGTCAAGTGGTTAAATGACCCCCTAAATTGTATGGGGAGGTTACAGTTAGTGATGTGGTGATGATCAAGAGGTGGTCAAGTAGTGGTCAAGTGGTGGTCAAGCTGTGGTCAAGTGGTTAAATAACCCCTTAAATTGTTGGGGAGAGTACGTATAGTGACACGGTGATGATCGTGAGGTGGTCAAGTAGTGGTCAAGTGGTGGTCAAGCGGTGGTCAAGTGGTCAAATAACCCTAAAATTGTAGAGGAGAGTGTGTCTTGTGATGCAGTGATGATCAAGAGGTGGTCAAGTAGTGGTCAAGGAGTGGTCAAGGGGTGGTCAAGTGGTCAAGTTACCCCTTAAATTGATGGGAAGAGTACGTGTAGTGACACGAAGATGATCAAATGTAGTCAAGTAGTGGTCAAGTGGTGGTCAAGCGGTGGTCAAGTGGTCGAGTGACCACATAAATTGTAGAGGAGAGTAGGTGTAGTGACATGGTGATGATCAAGAGGTGGTCAAGTTGTTAGGTCTAGAGGTTGGGGTGTCTCAGTCATGAAGTATCAAACTGTCTGCTCTGGGAAGGATGTCGCTGATCAGGGCGAGTAGGTTCTAATACGTTTATCGCTATTGTCTATAATTGGCGTGGTTGTATAGTAATAATAGTAGAGTTGTTTCGTAGTAATGTTAGTCATCATCATCAAGGGGCATGTTAGGTGATATTTGTAATGGTAGTAGTAGTACCAGTAGTAGCAATACCAACAATAGTACTAATTATCATCATCATCATCACGTGTCTTACCAACGGACGTATCACCCACACATTGCGATCTCCAACACCATTGAACAATTCCGGGGTTGACTCACACTACAGAAATCCCCAATTAACGGCATTACCTTCATGTAATGGTGGTACTCATAGTACCAATAGCACCAGTAGTAATAGTCACCAACATCAGCAAGAGACTTATCGCCTGACATTGGTCAGTATGACACTCCATAAACTATGATCTCCGACACCATGGATACAAATAGTAATAATATTGGTAGTAGTAGTAGTAGTAGTAGTAGTAGTAGTAGTAGTAGTAGTAGTAGTAGTAGTAGTAGTAGTAGTAGTAGTAGTAGTAGTAGTAGTAGTAGTAGTAGTAGCAGCGGCGGCGGTGGTGGTGGTGGTGGTGGTAATAGTAGGAGTAGTAGAATAGCGAGGGTGCTTGTTGTTTCACTAAGTATTTGTATATCGTATGTAGTATAAAGCTAGTTTGTGTTGTATGCCATGTAAGGTGTTACTGAAATATCTGTATTTTATAGTTCTAAGAGGTGATGACGTCATAACCCACCACTCTATCATCTTATTGATAGTGTCTCCAGTGCCGCGAAAAAGGCTCATTGTGAGATATCGATCATTTCTCAAAGCGACAGCATCCGGGGTGCATGCCCATTACGAGCAAACATCGATATGCCACTTAAAAGGCAACGACAAGGCAAAATGGCGTCGAATACAGTGTAACGTACAAAACTTATGAGGTCATCGGTTGTCCATTCCATCATGGTCGACAAATAGGCGCTCACTAACTTCACAATATGCTCACTCAAATAAACATATAGGATGATAAGGCACCGACCCAAATGTGAAAAATGTCGGCCAAATACAGAAATAGTTCGTCCACATGTATGCAAACTAGGAAAATTTGTTAGTCGAACGGGACATATATTGACCAACTAGGGAAATGTGTTACTCAAAGAGGAAAAATAATGACCAAATAACGAAATACATCGCTCAAACTTATGAAAATAGGAAACTTTGTTAGCCAACGAGAATAAAAACCTAGGTCAAGTAGGAAAATCTGTTAAACAAAAGTGAAAAATGTCGGCCAAATACAGAAATAGTTCGTCCACACGTATGCAAACTAGGAAAATTTGTTAGTCGAACAGGATAAAATATTGCCCAAGTAGGGAAATTTGAGAGCCATAAGTGAAAAGAAAAATATAATCCAAAGAGAGGAATATCTCGTTCCAACTTATAAAAAGAAGGAAAATTCTCAACCAAATGAGAAAAAGTTAGACCAAGTATAGTAACATCGCAACCAAACTTATGAAAAGTAGGAAACTTTGTTAGCCAAAGCGAAAAAACCTAGGTCAAGTAGGAAAAGCTGTTAGCCAAATGGGAAAAAGTTAGGCCAAATACAGAAATATTTCAACCAAACATATACAAAATAGGAAAATTGATAACCAAACGGGAAATATATTGACCAACTAGGGAAATGTGTTACTCAAAGAGGAAAAATAATGACCAAGTAACGAAATACATCGCTCAAGCTTATGAAAACTACGAAACTTTGTTAGCCAAATGGAAGAAACCTTGGTCAAGTAGGAAAAATCTGTTAACCAATTGTGAAAAATGTCGGCCAAATGCAGAAATAGTTCGGCCACACGTATGCAAACAAGGAAAGGTTGTTAGCCAGATAGGAAAAGTATTAACCAAGTAAGAAAATGTGATAGCCAAAGGTGAAAAAATATCAGCCAAAGAGAGAAATATCTCATCCAAACTTATAAAAAGAAGGAAAATTCTCAACCAAATGAGAAAAAGTTAGACCAAATATAGTAACATCTCAACCAAACTTATGAAAAGTAGGAAACTTTGTTAGCCAACGAGAATAAAAACCTAGGTCAAGTAGGAAAATCTGTTAGCCAAATGTAAAAAATGTCGGCCAAATACAGAAATACCTCGTCCGCACTTATTAAAATTAGGAAAAATTTGTTAGCCAAATAGTAAAAATATTGCCCAAGTAGGAAAATTTGATAGCCAAATGTAAAAAAAAAATATCACCCAAAGAGAGGAATATCTCGGCCAGACTTATAAAAAGTAGGAGAACTATGTGCCAAATGGGAAAAAGTTAGGCCAAATACAGAAATATTTCAACCAAACATATAAAAAATAGGAAAATTGATAACCAAACGGGAAATATATTGACCAACTAGGGAAATGTGTTACTCAAAGAGGAAAAATAATGACCAAGTAACGAAATACATCGCTCAAACTTATGAAAACTAGGAAACTTTGTTAGCCAAATGGAAGAAACCTTGGTCAAGTAGGAAAAATCTGTCAGCCAAATGTGAAAAATGTCGGCCAAATGCAGAAATAGTTCGGCCACACGTATGCAAACAAGGAAAGGTTGTTAGCCAGATAGGAAAAGTATTAACCAAGTAAGAAAATGTGATAGCCAAAGGTGAAAAAATATCAGCCAAAGAGAGAAATATCTCATCCAAACTTATAAAAAGAAGGAAAATTCTCAACCAAATGAGAAAAAGTTAGACCAAATATAGTAACATCTCAACCAAACTTATGAAAACTAGGAAACTTTGTTAGCCAACGAGAATAAAAACCTAGGTCAAGTAGGAAAATCTGTTAGCCAAATGTAAAAAATGTCGGCCAAATACAGAAATACCTCGTCCGCACTTATTAAAATTAGGAAAAATTTGTTAGCCAAATAGTAAAAATATTGCCCAAGTAGGAAAATTTGATAGCCAAATGTAAAAAAATATCACCCAAAGAGAGGAATATCTCGGCCAGAGTTATAAAAAGTAGGAGAACTATTTGCCAAATGGGAAAAAGTTAGGCCAAATACAGAAATATCTCAAACAAACATATAAAAAATAGGAAAATTGATAACCAAACGGGAAATATATTGACCAACTAGGGACATGTGTTACTCAAAGAGGAAAAATAATGACCAAGTAACGAAATACATCGCTCAAACTTATGAAAACTAGGAAACTTTGTTAGCCAAAGTGAAAAAAACCTTGTTCAAGTAGGAAAATCTGTTAGCCAAATGTGAAAAATGTCGGACAAATGCAGAAATAGTTCGGTCACACATATGCAAACTAGGAAAAGTTGTTAGCCAGATAGGAAAAGTATTGGCCAAGTAGGAAAATTTGAAAGCCAAATGTGAAAAAATATCACCCAAAGAGAGAAATATCTCGTCCAGACTTATAAAAAGTTGGAAAATTTGTCAACCAAATGGGGTAAAGTTAGACCAAATACAGAAACATCTTAACCACATTTATAAAAAACGAGGGGAAAATGTCGACCAAATACAGAAATAACTCAACCCAATTTATAAACATGGCAACCAAACTTATGAAACGTAGGCAAATGTGTTAACCAAAAGGGGAAAATATGGTACACGTAACGAAATATCTCATCCAAACTTATAAAAAGTAGGAAAATATGTCAACCAAACGCGAACAATGTCGGCCAAATACAGAAATTTCTCAACCAAACTCATGAAAAGTAGGAACAACTTGTTACCCAAATAGGAAAAATATTGGTCAAGTAAAGAAATAGCGTGGTCAAACCTATAAAAACGTACCAACATTTGTTAACACAACTTGGCCACTTGTTCTTACAAACTTGCTCGCTGGCTCAAACAATTTTTCCACTTGCTATTACAATCGGTCGACCTATCCTATCAACTCACACACTTACCATAACAACTGTCCCTTTTCCCCAACAACGTGTCCACCGACTCTCTCATATTATCGACTCGCCCTATCAACTTACCCACTGACTCTAACAACTTCCCCACATGGGCTCACAAAATTTCCACTTGTTATTACAACTTGTCGACAGCCTCGCCCAAATTACCACTTACTCTTACAAACTGTCCCAACTGCGCGCACAAAGGTGTCTACTTGTGATTTCACGGCCTCCTCACCCCATAGATAAGTAGCCCTTATAAAATACAAATGTATCCCGCAAGTCATACAGAAGTGTCCCCCATATTGTCATTAAAAAAAAAATATTTGTGTGTGTAGGTAAGTTCATGTCTTTGACAGTTCATATTTTGTAAATTCATTTCTTCAGCATAAAATTTGTGTAAGTTCACGCCCTCATCATAAATTTTGTTGTGTAAGTTCATGTCTTCGACAGTTCATGTTTTGCTAAGGCCTAGTTTTAGTGAAAATGCAGAAGTCTATTGGCTAGAATTTCAACCTGGGTGGTCAATTACTAACACTGCCTGTGGACAGCTATTCTTACCCATGCGCTAAAGTTGAGAAAATGAACTTCCGTTGAATGGAAGCTACCGCAGACTTGAATTATTAAACCCCTCTGGAAGAAGTAGCGGCAGCTTAACCAGGAAAAGATCGAATTAGTTATCCCCCCCTTAGTCTGGAAATTATGAAAATATATGCTCCCACAAGCGATATTACTCATGACGTCATATAAACAAAAATATAAAGTATAACAAATGAGGCAGCGCCACAATTGTTATCCTTTATATTTTTGTTTATATGACGTCATGAGTAATATCGCTTGTGGGAGCATATATTTTCATAATTTCCAGACTAAGGGGGGGGGGATAACTAATTCGATCTTTTCCTGGTTAAGCTGCCGCTACTTCTTCCAGAGGGGTTTAATAATTCAAGTCTGCGGTAGCTTCCATTCAACGGAAGTTCATTTTCTCAACTTTAGCGCATGGGTAAGAATAGCTGTCCACAGGCAGTGTTAGTAATTGACCACCCAGGTTGAAATTCTAGCCAATAGACTTCTGCATTTTCACTAAAACTAGGCCTTAGCAAAACATGAACTGTCGAAGACATGAACTTACACAACAAAATTTATGATGAGGGCGTGAACTTACACAAATCTTATGCTGAAGAAATGAATTTACAAAATATGAACTGTCAAAGACATGAACTTACCTACACACACAAATATTTTTTTTTAATGACAATATGGGGGACACTTCTGTATGACTTGCGGGATACATTTGTATTTTATAAGGGCTACTTATCTATGGGGTGAGGAGGCCGTGAAATCACAAGTAGACACCTTTGTGCGCGCAGTTGGGACAGTTTGTAAGAGTAAGTGGTAATTTGGGCGAGGCTGTCGACAAGTTGTAATAACAAGTGGAAATTTTGTGAGCCCATGTGGGGAAGTTGTTAGAGTCAGTGGGTAAGTTGATAGGGCGAGTCGATAATATGAGAGAGTCGGTGGACACGTTGTTGGGGAAAAGGGACAGTTGTTATGGTAAGTGTGTGAGTTGATAGGATAGGTCGACCGATTGTAATAGCAAGTGGAAAAATTGTTTGAGCCAGCGAGCAAGTTTGTAAGAACAAGTGGCCAAGTTGTGTTAACAAATGTTGGTACGTTTTTATAGGTTTGACCACGCTATTTCTTTACTTGACCAATATTTTTCCTATTTGGGTAACAAGTTGTTCCTACTTTTCATGAGTTTGGTTGAGAAATTTCTGTATTTGACCGACATTGTTTGCGTTTGGTTGACATATTTTCCTACTTTTTATAAGTTTGGATGAGATATTTCGTTACGTGTACCATATTTTCCCCTTTTGGTTAACACATTTGCCTACGTTTCATAAGTTTGGTTGCCATATTTATAAATTGGGTTGAGTTATTTCTGTATTTGGTCGACATTTTCCCCTCGTTTTTTATAAATGTGGTTAAGATGTTTCTGTATTTGGTCTAACTTTACCCCATTTGGTTGACAAATTTTCCAACTTTTTATAAGTCTGGACGAGATATTTCTCTCTTTGGGTGATATTTTTTCACATTTGGCTTTCAAATTTTCCTACTTGGCCAATACTTTTCCTATCTGGCTAACAACTTTTCCTAGTTTGCATATGTGTGACCGAACTATTTCTGCATTTGTCCGACATTTTTCACATTTGGCTAACAGATTTTCCTACTTGAACAAGGTTTTTTTCACTTTGGCTAACAAAGTTTCCTAGTTTTCATAAGTTTGAGCGATGTATTTCGTTACTTGGTCATTATTTTTCCTCTTTGAGTAACACATGTCCCTAGTTGGTCAATATATTTCCCGTTTGGTTATCAATTTTCCTATTTTTTTATATGTTTGTTTGAGATATTTCCGTATTTGGCCTAACTTTTTCCCATTTGGCAAATAGTTCTCCTACTTTTTATAACTCTGGCCGAGATATTCCTCACTTTGGGTGATATTTTTTTTACATTTGGCTATCAAATTTTCCTACTTGGGCAATATTTTTACTATTTAGCTAACAAATTTTTCCTAATTTTAATAAGTGCGGACGAGGTATTTCTGTATTTGGCCGACATTTTTTACATTTGGCTAACAGATTTTCCTACTTGACCTAGGTTTTTATTCTCGTTGGCTAACAAAGTTTCCTAGTTTTCATAAGTTTGGTTGAGATGTTACTATATTTGGTCTAACTTTTTCTCATTTGGTTGAGAATTTTCCTTCTTTTTATAAGTTTGGATGAGATATTTCTCTCTTTGTCTGATATTTTTTCACCTTTGGCTATCACATTTTCTTACTTGGTTAATACTTTTCCTATCTGGCTAACAACCTTTCCTTGTTTGCATACGTGTGGCCGAACTATTTCTGCATTTGGCCGACATTTTTCACATTTGGCTGACAGATTTTCCTACTTGACCAAGGTTTCTTCCATTTGGCTAACAAAGTTTCCTAGTTTTCATAAGTTTGAGCGATGTATTTCGTTACTTGGTCATTATTTTTCCTCTTTGAGTAACACATTTCCCTAGTTGGTCAATATATTTCCCGTTTGGTTATCAATTTTCCTATTTTTTATATGTTTGGTTGAAATATTTCTGTATTTGGCCTAACTTTTTCCCATTTGGCACATAGTTCTCCTACTTTTTATAAGTCTGGCCGAGATATTCCTCTCTTTGGGTGATATTTTTTTTTTTACATTTGGCTATCAAATTTTCCTACTTGGGCAATATTTTTACTATCTGGCTAACAACTTTTTCCTAATTTTCATACGTGCGGACGAGGTATTTCTGTATTTGGCCGACATTTTTTACATTTGGCTAACAGATTTTCCTACTTGACCTAGGTTTTTATTCTCGTTGGCTAACAAAGTTTCCTACTTTTCATAAGTTTGGTTGAGATGTTACTATATTTGGTCTAACTTTTTCTCATTTGGTTGAGAATTTTCCTTCTTTTTATAAGTTTGGATGAGATATTTCTCTCTTTGTCTGATATTTTTTCACCTTTGGCTATCACATTTTCTTACTTGGTTAATACTTTTCCTATCTGGCTAACAACCTTTCCTTGTTTGCATACGTGTGGCCGAACTATTTCTGCATTTGGCCGACATTTTTCACAATTGGTTAACAGATTTTTCCTACTTGACCAAGGTTTCTTCCATTTGGCTAACAAAGTTTCGTAGTTTTCATAAGCTTGAGCGATGTATTTCGTTACTTGGTCATTATTTTTCCTCTTTGAGTAACACATTTCCCTAGTTGGTCAATATATTTCCCGTTTGGTTATCAATTTTCCTATTTTGTATATGTTTGGTTGAAATATTTCTGTATTTGGCCTAACTTTTTCCCATTTGGCTAACAGCTTTTCCTACTTGACCTAGGTTTTTTCGCTTTGGCTAACAAAGTTTCCTACTTTTCATAAGTTTGGTTGCGATGTTACTATACTTGGTCTAACTTTTTCTCATTTGGTTGAGAATTTTCCTTCTTTTTATAAGTTGGAACGAGATATTCCTCTCTTTGGATTATATTTTTCTTTTCACTTATGGCTCTCAAATTTCCCTACTTGGGCAATATTTTATCCTGTTCGACTAACAAATTTTCCTAGTTTGCATACGTGTGGACGAACTATTTCTGTATTTGGCCGACATTTTTCACTTTTGGGTAACAGATTTTCCTACTTGACCTAGGTTTTTATTCTCGTTGGCTAACAAAGTTTCCTATTTTCATAAGTTTGAGCGATGTATTTCGTAATTTGGTCATTATTTTTCCTCTTTGAGTAACACATTTCCCTAGTTGGTCAATATATGTCCCGTTCGACTAACAAATTTTCCTAGTTTGCATACATGTGGACGAACTATTTCTGTATTTGGCCGACATTTTTCACATTTGGGTCGGTGCCTTATCATCCTATATGTTTATTTGAGTGAGCATATTGTGAAGTTAGTGAGCGCCTATTTGTCGACCATGATGGAATGGACAACCGATGACCTCATAAGTTTTGTACGTTACACTGTATTCGACGCCATTTTGCCTTGTCGTTGCCTTTTAAGTGGCATATCGATGTTTGCTCGTAATGGGCATGCACCCCGGATGCTGTCGCTTTGAGAAATGATCGATATCTCACAATGAGCCTTTTTCGCGGCACTGGAGACACTATCAATAAGATGATAGAGTGGTGGGTTATGACGTCATCACCTCTTAGAACTATAAAATACAGATATTTCAGTAACACCTTACATGGCATACAACACAAACTAGCTTTATACTACATACTATATACAAATACTTAGTGAAACAACAAGCACCCTCGCTATTCTACTACTCCTACTATTACCACCACCACCACCACCACCGCTGCTGCTGCTGCTACTACTACTACTACTACTACTACTACTACTACTACTACTACTACTACTACTACTACTACTACTACTACTACTACTACTACTACTACTACTACTACTACTACTATTACCAATATTATTACTATTTGTATCCATGGTGTCGGAGATCATAGTTTATGGAGTGTCATACTGACCAATGTCAGGCGATAAGTCTCTTGCTGATGTTGGTGACTATTACTACTGGTGCTATTGGTACTATGAGTACCACCATTACATGAAGGTAATACCGTTAATTGGGGATTTCTGTAGTGTGAGTCAACCCCGGAATTGTTCAATGGTATTGGAGATCGCAATGTGTGGGTGATACGTCCGTTGGTAAGACACGTGATGATGATGATAATTAATACTATTGTTGGTATTGCTACTACTGGTACTACTACTACTACCATCATAAATATCACCTAACATGTCCCTTGATGATGATGACTAACATTACTACGAAACAACTCTACTATTATTACTATACAACCACGCCAATTATAGACAATAGCGCTAAATGTATTAGAACCTACTCGCCCTGATCAGCGACATCCTTCCCAGAGCAGACAGTTTGATACTTCATGGCTGAGACACCCCAACCTCTAGACCTAACAACTTGACCACCTCTTGATCATCACCATGTCACTACACCTACTCTCCTCTACAATTTATGTGGTCACTCGACCACTTGACCACCGCTTGACCACCACTTGACCACTACTTGACTACATTTTGATCATCTTCGTGTCACTACACGTACTCTTCCCATCAATTTAAGGGGTAACTTGACCACTTGACCACCCCTTGACCACTCCTTGACCACTACTTGACCACCTCTTGATCATCACTGCATCACAAGACACACTCTCCTCTACAATTTTAGGGTTATTTGACCACTTGACCACCGCTTGACCACCACTTGACCACTACTTGACCACCTCACGATCATCACCGTGTCACTATACGTACTCTCCCCAACAATTTAAGGGGTTATTTAACCACTTGACCACAGCTTGACCACCACTTGACCACTACTTGACCACCTCTTGATCATCACCACATCACTAACTGTAACCTCCCATACAATTTAGGGGGTCATTTAACCACTTGACCACCCCTTGACCACCCCTTGACCACTACTTGACCACCTCACAATCATCACCAACTTACTACACTCACTTTCCCTGACAATTTAAGGGGTCACTCGACCGCTTGACCACATCTTGACCACCACTTGACCACACCCTGACCACCACTTGACCACCTCTTGATCATCACCACGTCACTACACGTACTCTCCCCAACAATTTAAGAGGTCATTTAACCACTTGACCACCCCTTGACCACCGCTTGACCACCTCTTGACCACTAATTTACCACCCTTTAATCATCACCATATCATTACAACTACTTTCCCCGACAATTTAAGTGGTCACTCGACCACTTGACCACTGCTTGACCACTGCTTGACCACTAATTTACCACCCTTTAATCATCACCATATCATTACAACTACTTTCCACTAAAATTATACTCACTTGACCACCACTTGACCACTGCTTGACCATTGCTTGACCACTAATTTACCACCCTTTAATCATCACCATATCACTACACCTACTTTCCCCGACAATTTAAGTGGTCACTCGACCACTTGACCACATCTTGACCACCACTTGACCACACCCTGACCACCACTTGACCACCTCTTGATCATCACCACGTCACTACACGTACCATCCCATACAATTTAAGGGGTCACTTGACCACCTCTTGACCGCTTGACCACCTCTTGACCACCTCTTGAGCACGTCATCGCACACCCTTACCTATAATTTAAGGGGTCACTTGACTATGTTTTTTTTTTCTTCTTTTTTTTTTTTTTTTCTTCTTCTTCTTTTCTATATATGTTTTATTAAAAATTATTATATACCTTACTTGAGTTGTTTTTATTTATTTTTTTATTTTTAATGTTTTATGTCGTATTTTTTATATCGTACACTACAATTACTTGACCACGCACGCCACCTATGATGAGTCATTAGACCACGCCCACTCTGATGAGTCACTAGACCACGCCACCTCTGATGAGTCACTAGACCACGCCTACTTTTTGGGGGAAAAAGAGTTATCGCCCTTTGAGGAGGAGGAGGAGGAGGAGGAATATCAATTCCCTCCTCAAAAAAGGACGTGCTAACCACGTTACTACACTACTGACATCGTTACAGACATAGCAGGGACATCGTTACAGACACAGCAGGGACATCGTTACAGACATAGCTGGGACATCGTTACAGACATAGCTGGGACATCGTTACAGACATAGCTGGGACATAGTTACAGACATAACTGGCACATCGTTACAGACACAGCAGAGGCATCATTACAGACATAGTAGGGAAGTGTTACAGACATAGCAGGGGAACGTTACGGACATAGTAGGGGAGCGTTAGAGATATAGCAGGGACATCGTTCAGACATAGCTAGGGCATCGTTACAGACACAGTAGGGAAGCGCTACAGACATAGTAGGCGAGCGTTACTGCCATAGCAGTCGAACGTTACAGACATAGTAGGGGAGCTTTACAGACATAGTAGTGATATCGTTACAGACATAGTAGTGATATCGTTACAGACATAGCAGGGTCATCGTGACAGATATAGTAGGGGAGCGTTACAGACATAGTAGGGGAGCGTTGCAGACATAGTAGGTCAGCGTTACAGACATAGTAGGGGAGCGTTGCAGACATAGTAGGTCAGCGTTACAGACATAGTAGGGGAGCATTACAGACATAGTAGTGATATCGTTACAGACATAGTAGGGAAGTGTTACAGGCACAGTAGAGGAGCGTTACAAACATAGTAGAGACATCGTTACAAACATAGTAGAGACATCGTTAAAGACAAAATAGGGGAGCGTTACAGACATAGTAGGGAGCGTTACAGACATAGTAGGGGAGAGTTACAGACATCGTTACATACATAGTAGGGAAGCGTTACAGACATGACATGGACATCCTTACAGACATAGTATGGAAGCGATAAAGACATAGTAGAGACATCGTTAAAGACATAGTAGGGGAGTGTTACAGACATGATATGGACATCCTTACAGACATAGTATGGAAGCGTTGCAGAGAGAGTAGAGACATCCTTACAGACATAGTATGGAAGCGATAAAGACATACTAGAGACATCGTTACAGACATAGTAGGGCCATTGCTACAGCAATAGTATGGAAGCGTTACAGGCATACTAGAGACATCGTTACATACATAGTAGGGGAGCGTTACAGACATAGCAGGGCCATTGTTACGGACATGACAGGGACATCGTTACAGACATAGTAGAGACATCGTTAGAGACATAGTAGGGAAGCGTTACAGACATGACATGGACATCGTTACAGACATAGTAGGGCCATTGCTACAGCAATAGTATGGAAGCGTTACAGGCATACTAGAGACATCGTTACATACATAGTAGGGGAGCGTTACAGACATAGCAGGGCCATTGTTACGGACATGACAGGGACATCGTTACAGACATAGCAGGGTAGCGTCACAGACATTGTAAGGACATCGTTACAGACATAGCAGGGACATTGTTACAGACATATCAGGGACATCGTTACAGACATAGTAGGGGAACGTTACAGACATAGCAGGGTAGCGTCACAGACATTGTAAGGACATCGTTACAGACATAGCAGGGACATTGTTACAGACATATCAGGGACATCGTTACAGACATAGCAGGGGAACGTTACATACATAGCAGGGGAACGTTACAGACATATCAGGGACATCGTTACAGACATATCAGGGACATCGTTACAGACATAACAGGGGAACGTTACAGACATAGTAGGGGAACGTTACAGACATAGTAGGGCTTTGTTACAGACATAGTAGGGGAACGTTACAGACGTAGCAGGGGAACGTTACAGACATAGTAGGGGACCGTTACAGACATAGCAGGGTAGCGTCACAGACATTGTAAGGACATCGTTACAGACATAGCAGGGACATTGTTACAGACATATCAGGGACATCGTTACATACATAGCAGGGGAACGTTACAGACATATCAGGGACATCGTTACAGACATATCAGGGACATCGTTACAGACATAACAGGGGAACGTTACCGACATAGTAGGGGAACGTTACAGACATAGTAGGGCGTTGTTACAGACATAGTAGGGGAACGTTACAGACATAGTAGGGCGTTGTTACAGACATAGCAGGGACATCGTTACAGACATAGCAGGAAATGAATTTGGGAGTGTCTAATTGATCATGCGTCGAAGTGCACTTGTTCCTGCAGCAAGGCGCTGTCGTCATTTGGAGGTGACAGGTTCAATACCAGTCGGTAACTATAGCTTTCAAATTTTATGTTGTCTAGTGCGTCCTTTAGTCTCTACTTCTTTCTTCTCCTTCTGTGAGCGCCAAACAATACTACGTGTGTTTATTTATGTAACCAGACATTGCAGGGACATCATTACAGACATAGCAGGGGAACGTTACAGACATAGTATGGACATTGTTGCAGACATAGTAGGGACATCGTTGCAGACATAGTAGGGACATAGTTGCAGACATAGTAGGGACATCGTTGCAGACATAGTAGGGACATTGTTGCAAACATAGAATGGACATCGTTGCAGACATAGTAGGGACATCGTTGCAGACATAGTAGGGACATCGTTGCAGACATAGTAGGGACATTGTTGCAAACATAGTAGGGACATCGTTGCAGACATAGTAGGGACATCGTTGCTGACATAGTAGGGACATCGTTGCAGACATAGTAGGGACATCGTTGCAGACATAGTAGGGACATCGTTGCAGACATAGTAGGGACATCGTTGCAGACATAGTAGGGACATCGTTGCAGACATAGTAGGGACATCGTTGCAGACATAGTAGGGACATCGTTGCAAACATAGTAGGGACATCGTTGCAGACATAGTAGGGACATCGTTGCAGACATAGTAGGGACATCGTTGCAGAGATAGTATGGACATTGTTGCAGACATAGTAGGGACATCGTTGCAGACATAGTAGGGACATCGTTGCAGAGATAGTAGGGACATCGTTACAGACATAGTATGGACATCGTTACAAACATAGTAGGGACATCCTTACAGACATAGCTGGGACATAGTTACAGACATAGCTGGGACATAGTTACAGACATAACTGGCACATCGTTACAGACACAGCAG
This sequence comes from Cepaea nemoralis, assembly GCA_014155875.1. Classification (NCBI taxonomy): domain Eukaryota; kingdom Metazoa; phylum Mollusca; class Gastropoda; order Stylommatophora; family Helicidae; genus Cepaea; species Cepaea nemoralis. Next base: position 408,831 of record JACEFZ010023415.1, read on the forward strand.
AGGCATCATTACAGACATAGTAGGGAAGTGTTACAGACATAGCAGGGGAACGTTACAGACATAGTAGGGGAGCGTTAGAGATATAGCAGGGACATCGTTCAGACATAGCTGGGCATCGTTACAGACACAGTAGGGAAGCGCTACAGACATAGTAGGCGAGCGTTACAGACATAGTAGGGGAGCTTTACAGACATAGTAGTGATATCGTTACAGACATAGTAGTGATATCGTTACAGACATAGCAGGGTCATCGTGACAGATATAGTAGGGGAGCGTTACAGACATACCAGGGGCATCGTTACAGAGATAGTAGGGGAGCTTTACAGACATAGTAGGGGAGCGTTGCAGACATAGTAGGTCAGCGTTACAGACATAGTAGGGGAGCGTTGCAGACATAGTAGGTCAGCGTTACAGACATAGTAGGGGAGCATTACAGACATAGTAGGGGAGCGTTGCAGACATAGTAGGTCAGCGTTACAGACATAGTAGGGGAGCATTACAGACATAGTAGTGATATCGTTACAGACATAGTAGGGAAGTGTTACAGGCACAGTAGAGGAGCGTTACAAACATAGTAGAGACATCGTTACAAACATAGTAGAGACATCGTTAAAGACATAATAGGGAAGCGTTACAGACATAGTAGGGATCGTTACAGACATAGTAGCGGAGAGTTACAGACATCGTTACAGACATAGTAGGGAAGCGTTACAGACATGACATGGACATCCTTACAGACATAGTATGGAAGCGATAAAGACATAGTAGAGACATCGTTAAAGACATAGTAGGGGAGCGTTACAGACATAGCAGGGCCATTGTTACGGACATGACAGGGACATCGTTACAGACATAGTAGAGACATCGTTAGAGACATAGTAGGGAAGCGTTACAGACATGACATGGACATCGTTACAGACATAGTAGGGCCATTGCTACAGCAATAGTATGGAAGCGTTACAGGCATACTAGAGACATCGTTACATACATAGTAGGGGAGCGTTACAGACATAGCAGGGCCATTGTTACGGACATGACAGGGACATCGTTACAGACATAGCAGGGTAGCGTCACAGACATTGTAAGGACATCGTTACAGACATAGCAGGGACATTGTTACAGACATATCAGGGACATCGTTACAGACATAGTAGGGGAACGTTACAGACATAGCAGGGTAGCGTCACAGACATTGTAAGGACATCGTTACAGACATAGCAGGGACATTGTTACAGACATATCAGGGACATCGTTACAGACATAGCAGGGGAACGTTACATACATAGCAGGGGAACGTTACAGACATATCAGGGACATCGTTACAGACATATCAGGGACATCGTTACAGACATAACAGGGGAACGTTACAGACATAGTAGGGGAACGTTACAGACATAGTAGGGCTTTGTTACAGACATAGTAGGGGAACGTTACAGACGTAGCAGGGGAACGTTACAGACATAGTAGGGGACCGTTACAGACATAGCAGGGTAGCGTCACAGACATTGTAAGGACATCGTTACAGACATAGCAGGGACATTGTTACAGACATATCAGGGACATCGTTACATACATAGCAGGGGAACGTTACAGACATATCAGGGACATCGTTACAGACATATCAGGGACATCGTTACAGACATAACAGGGGAACGTTACCGACATAGTAGGGGAACGTTACAGACATAGTAGGGCGTTGTTACAGACATAGTAGGGGAACGTTACAGACATAGTAGGGCGTTGTTACAGACATAGCAGGACATCGTTACAGACATAGCAGGAAATGAATTTGGGAGTGTCTAATTGATCATGCGTCGAAGTGCACTTGTTCCTGCAGCAAGGCGCTGTCGTCATTTGGAGGTGACAGGTTCAATACCAGTCGGTAACTATAGCTTTCAAATTTTATGTTGTCTAGTGCGTCCTTTAGTCTCTACTTCTTTCTTCTCCTTCTGTGAGCGCCAAACAATACTACGTGTGTTTATTTATGTAACCAGACATTGCAGGGACATCATTACAGACATAGCAGGGGAACGTTACAGACATAGTATGGACATTGTTGCAGACATAGTAGGGACATCGTTGCAGACATAGTAGGGACATAGTTGCAGACATAGTAGGGACATCGTTGCAGACATAGTAGGGACATTGTTGCAAACATAGTAGGGACATCGTTGCAGACATAGTAGGGACATCGTTGCAGACATAGTAGGGACATCGTTGCAGACATAGTAGGGACATTGTTGCAAACATAGTAGGGACATCGTTGCAGACATAGTAGGGACATCGTTGCTGACATAGTAGGGACATCGTTGCAGACATAGTAGGGACATCGTTGCAGACATAGTAGGGACATCGTTGCAGACATAGTAGGGACATCGTTGCAGACATAGTAGGGACATCGTTGCAGACATAGTAGGGACATCGTTGCAGACATAGTAGGGACATCGTTGCAAACATAGTAGGGACATCGTTGCAGACATAGTAGGGACATCGTTGCAGACATAGTAGGGACATCGTTGCAGAGATAGTATGGACATTGTTGCAGACATAGTAGGGACATCGTTGCAGACATAGTAGGGACATCGTTGCAGAGATAGTAGGGACATCGTTACAGACATAGTATGGACATCGTTACAAACATAGTAGGGACATCCTTACAGACATAGCTGGGACATAGTTACAGACATAGCTGGGACATAGTTACAGACATAACTGGCACATCGTTACAGACACAGCAGAGGCATCATTACAGACATAGTAGGGAAGTGTTACAGACATAGCAGGGGAACGTTACAGACATAGTAGGGGAGCGTTAGAGATATAGCAGGGACATCGTTCAGACATAGCTGGGCATCGTTACAGACACAGTAGGGAAGCGCTACAGACATAGTAGGCGATCGTTACAGACATAGTAGGGGAGCTTTACAGACATAGTAGTGATATCGTTACAGACATAGTAGTGATATCGTTACAGACATAGCAGGGTCATCGTGACAGATATAGTAGGGGAGCGTTACAGACATACCAGGGGCATCGTTACAGAGATAGTAGGGGAGCTTTACAGACATAGTAGGGGAGCGTTGCAGACATAGTAGGTCAGCGTTACAGACATAGTAGGGGAGCGTTGCAGACATAGTAGGTCAGCGTTACAGACATAGTAGGGGAGCATTACAGACATAGTAGGGGAGCGTTGCAGACATAGTAGGTCAGCGTTACAGACATAGTAGGGGAGCATTACAGACATAGTAGTGATATCGTTACAGACATAGTAGGGAAGTGTTACAGGCACAGTAGAGGAGCGTTACAAACATAGTAGAGACATCGTTACAAACATAGTAGAGACATCGTTAAAGACATAATAGGGAAGCGTTACAGACATAGTAGGGATCGTTACAGACATAGTAGCGGAGAGTTACAGACATCGTTACAGACATAGTAGGGAAGCGTTACAGACATGACATGGACATCCTTACAGACATAGTATGGAAGCGATAAAGACATAGTAGAGACATCGTTAAAGACATAGTAGGGGAGTGTTACAGACATGACATGGACTTCGTTACAGACATAGTAGGGACATCGTTAGAGACATAGTATGGAAGCGTTGCAGAGAGAGTAGAGACATCCTTACAGACATAGAATGGAAGCGATAAAGACATACTAGAGACATCGTTACAGACATATTAGGGGAGTATTACAGACATGACATGGACATCGTTACAGACATAGTAGGGAAGCGTTACAGACATGACATAGACATCGTTACAGACATAGTATGGAAGCGTTACAGACATAGTAGAGACATCGTTACATGCATAGTAGGGGAGCGTTACAGACATAGCAGGGCCATTGTTACGGACATGACAGGGACATCGTTACAGACATAGTAGAGACATCGTTAGAGACATAGTAGGGAAGCGTTACAGACATGACATAGACTTCGTTAGAGGCATAGTAGGGAAGCGTTACAGACATGACATGGACATCGTTACAGACATAGTAGGGCCATTGCTACAGCAATAGTATGGAAGCGTTACAGGAATACTAGAGACATCGTTACATACATAGTAGGGGAGCGTTACAGACATAGCAGGGTCATTGTTACGGACATGACAGGGACATCGTTACAGACATAGCAGGGTAGCGTCACAGACATTGTAAGGACATCGTTACAGACATAGCAGGGACATTGTTACAGACATATCAGGGACATCGTTACAGACATAGCAGGGGAACGTTACAGACATAGCAGGGTAGCGTCACAGACATTGTAAGGACATCGTTACAGATATAGCAGGGACATTGTTACAGACATATCAGGGACATCGTTACAGACATAGCAGGGGAACGTTACATACATAGCAGGGGAACCTTACAGACATAGCAGGGACATCGTTACAGACATATCAGGGACATCGTTACAGACATAACAGGGGAACATTACAGACATAGTAGGGGAACGTTACAGACATAGCAGGGGAACGTTACAGACATAGTAGGGGAACGTTACAGACATAGCAGGGACATCGTTACAGACATAGCAGGGACATCGTTACAGACATAACAGGGGAACGTTACAGACATAGTAGGGGAACGTTACAGACATAGTAGGGCGTTGTTACAGACATAACAGGGGAACGTTACAGACATAGTAGGGCGTTGTTACAGACATAGCAGGAAATGAATTTGGGAGTGTCTAATTGATCATGCGTCGAAGTGCACTTGTTCCTGCAGCAAGGCGCTGTCGTCATTTGGAGGTGACAGGTTCAATACCAGTCGATAACTATAGCTTTCAAATTTTATGTTGTCTTGTGCGTCCTTTAGTCTCTACTTCTTTCTTCTCCTTCTGTGAGCGCCAAACAATACTACGTGTGTTTATTTATGTAACCAGACATTGCAGGGACATCATTACAGATATAGCAGGGGAACGTTACAGACATAGTATGGACATTGTTACAGACATAGTATGGACATTGTTACAGACATAGTAGGGACATCGTTACAGACATAGTAGGGACATCGTTGCAGACATAGTAGGGACATCGTTACAAACATAGTAGGGACATCGTTGCAGACATAGTAGGGACATCGTTGCAGACATAGTAGGGACATCGTTACAAACATAGTAGGGACATCGTTACAAACATAGTAGGGACATCGTTACAGACATAGTATGGACATCGTTGCAGACATAGTAGGGACATCGTTGCAGACATAGTAGGGACATCGTTACAAACATAGTAGGGACATCGTTACAAACATAGTAGGGACATCGTTACAAACATAGTAGGGACATCGTTACAGACATAGTAGGGACATCATTACAGACATAGTAGGGACATCGTTACAGACATATAAGGACATCGTTGCAGACATAGTAGGGACATCGTTACAAACATAGTAGGGACATCATTACAGACACAGCAGGGACATCGTTACAGACATAGTAGGGACATCGTTACAGACACAGCAGGGACATCGTTACAGACATAGTAGGGACATCGTTACAGACATAGCCGGGACATAGTTACAGACATAGCTGGGACATAGTTACAGACATAGCTGGGACATAGTTACAGACATAGCTGGGACATAGTTACAGACATAGCTGGGACATCGTTACAGACACAGCAGGGACATCGTTACAGACATAGCAGGGACATCGTTACAGACATAGCAGGGACATCGTTACAGACACAGCAGGGACATCGTTACAGACATAGCTGGGACATCGTTACAGACATAGCTGGGACATATTTACAGACATAACTGGCACATCGTTACAGACACAGCAGAGGCATCATTACAGACATAGTAGGGAAGTGTTACAGACATAGCAGGGGAACGTTACGGACATAGTAGGGGAGCGTTAGAGATATAGCAGGGACATCGTTCAGACATAGCTGGGGCATCGTTACAGACACAGTAGGGAAGCCCTACAGACATAGTAGGCGAGCGTTACTGCCATAGCAGTCGAACGTTACAGACATAGTAGGAGAGCTTTACAGACATAGTAGTGATATCGTTACAGACATAGTAGTGATATCGTTACAGACATAGCAGGGTCATCGTGACAGAGATAGTAGGGGAGCTTTACAGGCATAGTAGGGGAGCGTTGCAGACATAGTAGGTCAGCGTTACAGCCATAGTAGGGGAGCATTACAGACATAGTAGTGATATCGTTACAGACATAGTAGGGAAGTGTTACAGGCACAGTAGAGGAGCGTTACAAACATAGTAGAGACATCGTTACAAACATAGTAGAGACATCGTTAAAGACATAATAGGGGAGCGTTACAGACATAGTAGGGAGCGTTACAGACATAGTAGGGGAGAGTTACAGACATCGTTACAGACATAGTAGGGAAGCGTTACAGACATGACATGGACATCCTTACAGACATAGTATGGAAGCGATAAAGACATAGTAGAGACATCGTTAAAGACATAGTAGGGGAGTGTTACAGACATGATATGGACATCGTTACAGACATAGTATGGAAGCGTTGCAGAGAGAGTAGAGACATCCTTACAGACATAGTATGGAAGCGATAAAGACATACTAGAGACATCGTTATAGACATAGTAGGGGAGTATTACAGACATGACATGGACATCGTTACAGACATAGTAGAGACATCGTTAGAGACATAGTAGGGAAGCGTTACAGACATGACATAGACATCGTTACAGACATAGTATGGAAGCGTTACAGACATGACATAGACATCGTTACAGACATAGTATGGAAGCGTTACAGACATAGTAGAGACATCGTTACAGACATAGTAGAGACATCGTTAGAGACATAGTAGGGAAGCGTTACAGACATGACATGGACATCGTTACAGACATAGTAGAGACATCGTTAGAGACATAGTAGAGACATCGTTAGAGGCATAATAGGGAGGCGTTACAGATATGACATGGACATCCTTACAGACATAGTAGGGCCATTGCTACAGCAATAGTATGGAAGCGTTACAGGAATACTAGAGACATCGTTACATACATAGTAGGGGAGCGTTACAGACATAGCAGGGTCATTGTTACGGACATGACAGGGACATCGTTACAGACAAAGCAGGGTAGCGTCACAGACATTGTAAGGACATCGTTACAGACATAGCAAGGACATTGTTACAGACATATCAGGGACATCGTTACAGACATAGCAGGGGAACGTTACAGACATAGCAGGGGAACCTTACAGACATAGTAGGGACATCGTTACAGACATATCAGGGACATCGTTACAGACATAGCAGGGGAACGTTACAGACATATCAGGGACATCGTTACAGACATAGTAGGGGAACGTTACAGACATAGTAGGGCGTTGTTACAGACATAGCAGGGACATCGTTACAGACATAACAGGGGAACGTTACAGACATAGTAGGGGAACGTTACAGACATAGTAGGGCGTTGTTACAGACATAACAGGGAACGTTACAGACATAGTAGGGCGTTGTTACAGACATAGCAGGAAATGAATTTGGGAGTGTCTAATTGATCATGCGTCGAAGTGCACTTGTTCCTGCAGCAAGGCGCTGTCGTCATTTGGAGGTGACAGGTTCAATACCAGTCGATAACTATAGCTTTCAAATTTTATGTTGTCTTGTGCGTCCTTTAGTCTCTACTTCTTTCTTCTCCTTCTGTGAGCGCCAAACAATACTACGTGTGTTTATTTATGTAACCAGACATTGCAGGGACATCATTACAGATATAGCAGGGGAACGTTACAGACATAGTATGGACATTGTTACAGACATAGTAGGGACATCGTTACAGACATAGTAGGGACATCGTTGCAGACATAGTAGGGACATCGTTACAAACATAGTAGGGACATCGTTGCAGACATAGTAGGGACATCGTTGCAGACATAGTAGGGACATCGTTACAAACATAGTAGGGACATCGTTACAGACATAGTAGGGACATCGTTGCAGACATAGTAGGGACATCGTACAAACATAGTAGGGACATCGTTACAAACATAGTAGGGACATCGTTACAGACATAGTATGGGACATCGTTGCAGGCATAGTAGGGCACATCGTTGCAGACATAGTAGGGGACATCGTTACAAACATAGTAGGGACCATCGTTACAAACATAGTAGGGACATCGTTACAAAACATAGTAGGGACATCGTTACAGACATAGTAGGGACATCATTACAGACATAGTAGGGACATCGTTACAGACATATAAGGACATCGTTGCAGACATAGTAGGGACATCGGTACAAACATAGTAGGGACATCATTACAGACATAGTAGGGACATCGTTACAGACATAGTAGGGACATCGTTACAGACATAGTAGGGACATCGTTACAAACATAGTAGGGACATCGTTACAGACATAGCAGGGACATCGTTACAGACATAGTAGGGACATCGTTACAGACATAGTAGGGACATCGTTACAGACATAGTAGGGACATCGTTACAGACATAGTAGGGTCAATGTAACAAACATAGCAGGATAAGCTGAAAAGGTTATTGATACGGAGCAGAATGTCAGAAATGCGTGCGTGTCCATGTCTTCACCTATTTAAGACCAAGTGCCTTCCTTATGTGTGTCTGTGTGTACCCTTGGGTCGGCAATTATGCGATGTCACCCAGTGTTAATGTCAGTCAGGGGCGGTTATGACATCAAGGGAAGGCGATGCTGTGTCCAGGGTTATCTATGCAGACACACGCAGTGCGTTCTGGTGTTTTTCCACATGGAAACCATGCTCGCTCTCTCTCATCCTCTCGCTCTCTCTCTCTACTCTCTCTCTCTCTCTCTCTCTCTCTCTCTCTCTCTCTCTCTCTCTCTCTCTTCTCGCTCTCTTCTCTCCATCTATTCTTTTTATCGCTTTCTATCTATCTGTCTCTCTATATCTCTAAGATAAGTCATGAGGAGAATCTGGTATGCAGCCTCAATCAATCCGACATAACCAATTGAAAGCTGAAATACCAGATTCTCCTCATGATATATCTTTATTCTCATCATTTTGTGAGAACAAATGTTATAGAGGACATTCACTCTAACATACCGCTAATGACGACCACTGAAGTATTCACTCATCTCAGTAACCTAGTAACCTAAACAACATTAACTCATCAAGGACTAGATGGAATCAGTAATCGGATATGCTGCACCGGCGATCTGCGAGTCACTAACTTTTATATAATCAATGTCTCACCAAAGGTCACTTCCCATTAGCCTTAATATCGCTAAAGTGTATCCTCATTTAAAAGCTGGTTCATTAGACGATCATCTCATGAGTAACTATAGGCCAATTTCCATATTATCCTCACTATCAAACCGCTAGAAAAAGCACATTCACAAAACAACACTAGAGCACTTAGTTCGCCATGATAGCTAACTTCAACAAACATTCGATATGATAGATCATACTATTCTAATTAATAAACTAGAAAACAATGAAAGTAAGTTTTAATATGGTGACATTAATAACATCATTTTTATTAGACAGAAAACAAGTAATATCACACAGTAAATCTTTATCTCAAGCCATTACTATTAATATTGGTCTATACTTGGACCTCTATTATTTGCCATGATATAAATGATCTTCCCTCATATCTGTCGTCGTCCTGCGATCTATTTGCAGATGACTGCACAGTATATACAAACGCTATTGATTGTAATATGATAGAATCATCCTTGCAAGAGGAAATAAATGGTTTAGTTAACTGGAGTCATGCAAATTAACATTTCTAAAACAAAATCTATGTTAATAGCAGCCAGGAAAAGACATCACACTCTAAACTCGCAGAGAGCTCTTCAGCTGCAGATTGGTAGCACGCCTGTAGAAAGTGTAACCGAGCACAAGGCACTGGGTCTCATCGTTGATCAAAATCTAACCGTTAACTCCCATGTTCATGCTCTCGCTAAACAAATAGCCAAAAAAAAGTATACCAGCTTGTCAAAATTAAAAATTTCCTTAACTAGAAAGATATTTTATACTTCCCACATACAAACACATATTGATTATTGCGCCACAATCTGGGATGGATGCTCCAAATCAATGACAAAACGCCTTTATTCACTCCAGAAAAGGGCAGTGCGTTTAATTAATGGTGAAAAGCTTACCGACAATTCTAACCTACATAAACGCTGCCAGTTTACTGCCGTTCCACATAGGTCTACTTTTTAATAAGGCTACACTAATTCACAAAATCCTATTTCAAAATGCTCCAAGCAACCTTTGGCCATTATTTAAATATAATACAAGACATAGCGAACGACTATATAATGTCCATAAACCTAGGATAGACTTACATAAAACAAGCTAGCATACTCTGCCGCTCAGTTGTGGAACAATCTTCCATAAGAAATCAAAGACACCACCAACCATTATACATACATTCGCAACCTGTTTGACACTATCTCATTACAGACTAACACCCCAATGGTAAATTATCTCAAACGACAACTAGCCAATAAACATTCCTATATGTGTGGCACGTTACACCTTCCTTAGGTATTTATAATGCCCATGCTAAACATTGCCTCAGTGAGTCATGTATTATTGATTAATTTTTCATGCGTTTTAAAGCTTATTGTTCTTTTGCTGTCAAATATTAGCTTCATGAGTGATGTTGAATGAAAAGAATCTCCCCCGATGTGTCTCCACCTTGCCGTGATGGGGGAGCTTGCGTATCCCATCGACCCCATGTGCTTGCCGATGGATGAAAAACTACATATCGGACAGCTCATGGGATAGGGACTGAGAGGATAGCAGTCAAAAATTTAAATCAGGTGCACGAAGGCAGAAGTTCTTGGTCCGGACAAAACACTTAAGGCTCCCTGTCGAGGGCTGTGGCTGGACGCCTCTAAGCCATAAACCCTCGGATCTGAGAGCCGGGCCGATACCCACCTTTCGAAAAATAGAGGCGTGATACTGAGCAAGCTACATGCTCAGGTCTGATACAAGTTCGAAGGCTCTCAGCTGGGGGATATGAGAGATTCCCCGGATGAGAGGGCCAGGCCGTTTCTCGTTCACTGCTGCACGAAGGTAAGGTGCTGAGCCGGCAGCACATGTAGCCTACCTCGTGAGCGAGTACAAAAAGTCAGAAAAGTGCCCCAGTCGAAGGAAATGGTTACGAAAACTGTCTGTATCTAACTCATAGAGAGTGTAGACAAAAGTGGAAGAACGTCTCAATGACGCGAAATGGAACGCACGGCGAGCAAACCTATTGCGTGGTCCGAAGTCAAAAGCAAAAGCTTACCGAGTGGATGTCGCTCGCAGTCTGACCGCTCCTTGTGTGTGCTTGAGCGATCAGTGGCAAGCGAGATTCCCAACACATGGAAGTGAGGAACTAAAGCAGCCATGAGCAGGACGTGGCAACTCCTCGGGTGAGCCCAGTCTCAGAGCAATATGTGCCGGCTCTGCAATTATGGAAGCCTCCTTGGATAGCGAGGGAATGCCCATGGTCTGCCCCTGCCTTCCCTTGAGGGCCGACCGCGATGTCGTTGATCGTACTATCTTGACCAGCTGAGATGTTGGCGACATCACAACAGTCTAACGTGCCTCGAAACCAGAGGAAGGCTAACCTCATTAAAAAATGCCCGCCGGAAGTCGGAAGTGTCGTCCTACGGGTGGCAAACTAAAAATTGACACTACGCAATTACGTCCGAGTGAAATGTCTCGTCCGAATGTCTCTCGTGCTAGGAACAGCTCTGACTACCTAGTTTCCGAATGCCGCTCTTGTTCGGAACAGCTCTGACTAGGTAGTTTTCCGAATGTATGTCGTGCCTAGAACAGCTCTGACGGGCGCAACGACAAGCACATGTCCGAAAACTCGCTGAGTGGATACCGTCTGCAAACTTGTCTGGTTTGTGCGGGAATGGCCCGGGGCAAACGAAAATGACCAATATATTGAAGTGAGGATTTAAAGCAGCCATGAGCAGGACTGACGATTCCCTCGGTGAGCCCAGAACCAGGGCGCTATGTGTCGGCCCTGCAACTATGGAAGCAACCTTGAATGGCGGAAAATGCTATGGACTGTCCCTGCCTTCCTTTGAGGGATGACCGTTGTCTTCGACCGTTCAACCTTGGCCAGCTGGGTTGTAGATGGCACCACAAAAGTGAGTCTCCCAGGAATGCAACCTGGTCAAAAAAGCCCGCTAAAGCCGGATGTGTTGGCCTACGGGTTTCGGTCCAAGGGCGCATAACAGACACACCGCAATCACATCTGAAAAAACACTCCGGATGAACGAAAAGAAGAAGAAGAAGAAGAAGAATGAAAGTGTCACACCACTCCTTGGGGTGAGGGGAAAGTGATGTCACACCTTACTAACGGGAGGTGATCTGCCTGGGACTAGGTACACCCAGTCTACGTGACCCCACCGGTCTCTGAATACCTATCTCACTTCAATTAACCAAGGGATACTACCCACCCACACATCGTCCTGACTGCATGACTCAACACTCAACTCTGGCATCTATATGGAAACAAAATGTGTATTGTACAAATGAGGGTGATGATGGTGGGGATGATGATGATGGTGGGGATGATGATGATGGTGGGGATGATGATGATGGTGGGGATGATGATGATGGTGGGGATGATGATGATGGTGGGATGATGATGATGGTGGGGATGATGATGATGGGGATGATGATGGTGGGGATGATGATGATGGGGATGATGATGATGGTGGGGATGATGATGATGGTGGGGATGATGATGATGGTGGGGATGATGATGATGAGATAGAACTATTAACCGATAGAACAGTCCAGACAGCAAGCCTGGGAGTAGCTTAAGGGTGGAGCAGTCATCACTGGAATGGCTTCGAGTAGACGCGACAGGTCATCTTGCTACTAGATCTCACCTGATGTAGATAGTCTTCCATCCAGCTCTCGTCTTCGCTCAGATGAAAAGATAATGGTGGGTCGACCTGGACTAATTCCGGAAAACCTACTCCGTGATGCTTTATGACGATAACAGAGACGAACAGTATGATGTCCAAAATAATAATGAAGGACCAGCAATTTTAAAGATGGAGGTTCAGAATGCTCTTAACCATATGAAATCTGGCAAGACCCCCGGTTCAGACAGCGTCACAACAGAAATGATTAATGCTTTAGAAGAATATGGAGTAGATAAAGTTACCAGTCTGCTTAATACAATATATGATACTGGAAATATACCTCAGGAGTTATGTAATTCTATATTTATTGCAATCCCAAAGAAATCAGGAGCCTTGGAATGTGATCAACATCGAACAATTAGTATAATGAGTCACATCACGAAGATTTTGCTAAGAATTATCATACAAAGAGTTAGGAGGAAAATACAACCTGAAATAGGAGAAGAACAATGTGGGTTTGTGGAAGGCAAGGGTACAGTAAATGCTGTGTATATACTGAGAAACACAATCGAACATTCTATAGAAGTAAACAAAGATCTACACCTTTGCTTTATTGACTACACAAAGGATTTTGATAAAGTGAGACATGTCAACATGATAAGGATGCTTGAAGAACTACAACTTGATGGAAAAGATCTTAGACTTGTAAAAAACATATATTGGAAACAACAAGCTGCCATAAGAGTTGATAATGAAGTAAGCCAATATCAGCCTATTAAAAGGGGTGTGAGACAGGGATGTGTAATGTCTCCAGATCTGTTTTCCCTGTACAGTGAAAGTATTTTCAGAAATATTGAAGATATGGAAGGAATCAACATCGGTGGACGATGCATCAATAACATTAGATATGCAGATGATACAGTCTTGATTGCAGACAATGAACAGGACCTGCAAAATTTAGTAGATGCGATTGTTACACACAGTGAACAACTAGAGTTAGAATTAAATTGTAAAAAGACACAGATTATGGTCGTCACTAGGAAGGACGAAATACCACAATGTAATATACAAGTAAATGGGAATATTCTTCAACAAGTGAGCAGGTACAATTATCTCGGAACAGTAATAACATCTGATGGGAGATGCCTTGAAGAGATTAGAACAAGAATCGCCATGGCAAAAGTAGCCTTTAGCAAGATGAAAAACATATTGACCAATAAAAAGATGTCAATTGAAACGAGAAAAAGAGTGTTGAGATGCTACATTGAACATGTACTTTTATATGGATGTGAAGCGTGGACAATGAGCAGTCAGGCTGAAAAACATCTGATGGCTGTAGAGATGTGGTTTCTGAGGAAAATGCAAAGAATACCATGGACAGCCAGAAAGACCAATGAACAAGTCCTGCAAGAAACAAATGAAGATCGTAAATTGATTAGAGAAATTAGACGTAGACAGTCAAAATTTTTTGGGCATGTTATGAGAAGAAATGGATTGGAGAATTTGGTGACAACTGGTAAGATCGGGGGGAACAGACCAAGGGGAAGACCTAGAAGCAAGTACCTGGATGGCTTGGCCTTGTGACATGGTCGAGACAGAAACACGGACAGAACATGACCGCCCACGCTTACCGGCATGGCACATGATGGATGGATGGATGCTCCAAATGAGTGTTCCACACAGATGACGAAATATTCAAGATTTGGCAGGAGGCCACAATATGAACACGGAGTTGCCCTCTCTGATAAAGTTCAAAAGAGTGTCATAAATATGAGAGCAACTTCTCAGATAATGATGTGGAATGTTGGTGCTGGAGATACAGTCTCTAGACTCCAGCGGATTCATAGGCCAAAATGGCCTGGCACACAAAGTCAATACAATCTGGTTCTAGCTGGTAGTGAATCTGTCAATAGTTTTGATACATGGCACAATCACTCCATCAAGGTACTTGCTGTGAGTGTAGTCGGTCAGCAGATATCATAGACATAGTAAACATACTTGGTAAGGACGATGGCCAAGGGTTAATCGGACTCAACCTCCAGTGTAGTAAACTCTGGTGACACAAACATGGTAGGATTCATAGTAGGGTTCTTGGTCCGCTAATCACACTTGCCTGGTCCCAATCACTGGACCCGTCACCAACTGATAAGACTTCACTCAAGAAGATAGAACCTTCAGATTGCTGAACACAGTTTCATACTGGAGTAGCTGTAACTCGGCAGGACTAAACGTCGGATTTCTTTAACAACCTTGAGACATAAATCGCCCCAGCTCTCCCTCATGAAACACACTGTGCACAAAAGCGACTGTCCAACGAGCCCTGACAGCCAGCAACTCTTCTTGTCCGTCCGGCCTAATCCACTGTGCATGCGCCAAAACCTTTGCGCTGTCAGCCGGTGAATCATGTTCACCCGGCCTAGGTTTTTGGAATAATCTCGAACGCCAGCCAAAGGGCGGTAATTTTCCAGAGAACCGGGTCGGGCAATAGTAGGGTTGTCTGCCTTATACTGCACGGTCAAATCAAACGGCTTCTAACTCGTGACAGAAAGAATGTATGAGAGGACATAGAGAAGTACAGAATGTCAGACAAGCCTGCGTGCCCAATTCTTAACCCTTTGAAAATAACAATTGTTCGTTCGTTCGTTCTCTTTCTATCTCTCTATTCTCTCTCACTATCTGTCAACAACTGATGTGTCAGGCATCATCGGATTACTTCTCCCACACCACACAAGAAACTTGCAAGTCGTTTGAGAGGAAATGAATAGTACATTTTATTGCCGTTGGCTCGTTACAATTACAAAACAGTCGCTAACAAATCACACACAAAGCCACAGAATTGCCTATCACTAGTTTCCTAACCCTATTGCTATTCTCTATCTAATTGGCTACAAAAAACTCCTATCGACACTAAACATCTGCTCTCTACGAAGTCAGTTCCCAGTCTGACTTTCCTACTCGCGTGGCTACACAGCACGCGGAAGGACCTTGTGTGTCCTTGGGCTTTGGGCGTGCTGCCTCACACAGCACGCCTATAGCAGCTGTCTTCTGCTGAGTGGCAATCGTGGTTATCACGCAAGTGTGATTCTGTCGTGACCAGAGTGCTAAACTATCTGGTCGACGTCTCCGTGTCTCATGAGGGAACTAGTTAATAGTCCCCCTTTCTATCACCTACCCTGCCCTTATATCGGGGCACTGTGTTACCTCTATCTACTTGAGGTTGACCGCTCTTCTCGGTGGTCTTCTATCTTGAGGCATACCTCCTGCCTTTATATTACAGTCTTTGACACACACCCTCCCCTCCTGTGTTGCGTCATCAACTTTGACTCATTGGTTGTGACGCAAGAGGTTTCTAAAAAATTAGTGTATCTAATTTTTGTCAAAGACTGCTTGATAACCTGGCTTTGGGTAACTCAATAGACTTCTACTGACTATTGTCACAATGTAGTATCACTTTACTTGGCTACTGGCAATCGCCACAAACTTGTCTGGTTGGCGTGAGCCCTCTTCTCAATCGCAATATTATATTAATTAGAGGTATGTCTGAACCGGGACCGTTGTCTTATAAGACCTGCCCTCAAATAGTAAATTAACTCACTACCCATACAAAGTGACTTTCTTAGGGTCAACACATGAATTGCTTCATGTCCCCCATATAATATTAAACACCATTACACAAGCTGTGTGCGACAGGCTGTACCTATCTCGCTTCTGCGTGTAAAGTATCTTTCACTGTTAAGTTAGTGTTTCGTTTGTCTATTATGTCCCCTGACCCGGAGTTATCTCCCTTTGATCTACAAAAAATGTATGCATTTTATATGTTTGTTTTTCTGGTTGTTTGCGTGTTTGCATCTAACTATTAGTATAATATAACTTCTAACATGTGTATCTAACTATCATGTGTATGTAAGTTAGTTTTCAAGTGCCATAATTCGGTTAAATGTGGCCACAAACAAGTGTATAACACTCATTCGTGACTACGTTTCCGTCTTATGAGACTTAAAATACTTTCTCTAAGATCTACACTACACTGCACACAACACATTCATGACAACACATTTTCAACATCGAAAACAAACACCTGACGCAGACAAAAATAAAAAGTCGCGTTGAGCGGCAGAAAAAAAATCCGCTGATCTCACCCTCTCCTGTATAATTTACATTCGCTCTCACTTTCACACTTCTATCACACATCTTTTACCCTCACTTCTGTCACACATCTTTTACCTTCACTTCTGTCACACATCTTTTACCCTCACAATTATTTAAAACCTTGGAGTGACACTGTACAAGTTTGGCTCAGTTTGACAAAGTTGAGCTCAATGACTGTGCGTCAATTGCTGCACGAGTCATGTATTTACACATATTTACATGCAAGAAAAAGGGTTGATGGTTTGTACCCTGGTATTACTAACGATTATATTCTACTGAAATAATACTTTAACTACTGACATACTAATACTAGTTCTATAAATATGTATTTAATGTGTTACCTATTTTAATTTACTTTTGCCACATTAATCCTAATGTTTATCTAATTTAAGGGATGTATCTAACTATTTAAAATGAAATTGATGTGAGATGAGTTATGTACCTATATGAAATGGGTAATGTGAAATGTAATAAGTTACCTTTCTAACATGGGTAATGTGAATATAACAAAAAATTATAACTAATGTTTTAAATGGAGAAATATATGATTGACATTTTTACTCTAAATGGTGTAAAAGATGTATGTTTACTTGTATAATCTTTTTTATCCTAGATAATGATGTACATTAATCCTAATACTACATGATCACGTTTGTTAAATGGATTGGTTCAGGGAGAACTCAAATGAAAGAAACAAGTGAAAGTAATAAACCTAAATGGTATACTAAAGTATCTAAACTTTTATTCTAGTTTCTAAATTAGCTGTTATTACGTTTAAATTAATATCCTATTCTACTTAAGGTAAGTAGTGGGTAAATTAATGATCATCTAATAATCCTATCTAAACTACTTAAAAAATGAAAACTATATATTGTCTAAATCTAAATGTAAATAAAGGACCTAATCTACCTATAATTATCACTATATTAAAAATGTTATAATACATATCACAATAGTTTATATACATAGTATTTAATACCTCAGGTTAGTCGTTGCCTATGTTCAGAAATTGCTTTCATTCTGGCTACTATATATTCACACTTGTCCTGGGTATATTGAAACACGTTACACAGTCATACTTGTGTCCTATGGTATTGCACGTAGAGTTCGATTGTGTCGTAGACCAGTATTTCGTGTCTGTATTCATGTAATGTTCTGACACTGTTCTTCTCTGCTAACACAACTGATTCGCCGGAACACAGTTCTCGGAGCACAGTTCTCGGAACACAGTTCTTCTTTAATGTCTACGGACACATGTAGTCGCTGTTCTTAGTACATAGTTCAGCACGTAATATCTATGTATTATTATACACAATTCACATAGAATATTCTAATGTACTAACAATCTATTACTCTACACTCTTATGTGGAATCTCGGGTATTTCTACCTCAGATGGTCGACTAAGGGTATCAGCAAGAATGTTGTCCTTACCCTTAATATGCTCTATACTAAACGTATAGTTTTGTAGAATTAGCGACCACCTGTATATACGGTCATCCGATGCACACCACTTTGTATGACCGTAACTTGGGGAGTTGTCAGTCTGTAGCAACGAATTAAGCTGACACCCGCTAAACATCGAGGAGTCCACTTTCTCACGCATAGATGACGCTTAGGGCTTCCAACTCCTGATATGGAATATCTGGACTCAGCAGGTGTGATCTTACGGCTCACGTAGCAAATCGGATGGAAGATGCCCTCATAAAATTGGCCTAGCACTGCAGCGATGGAGATTCTGCTGGCATCTGTCCTAAGATAATAAACGAGCCTAGGATTAGGCAAGCGGAGGATTGGTACATTACTAAACAGGATTTTCAATTTTGACAATGCAGAAATTAATAATGCATCTTTGACATCTAGTTTTACAGATGCTTTTAAAACATTGGAAAATACACTTGTAATTTCCGCTAAGTTTGGTATGAATTTGCTATAGTAATTTACTAACCCCAAAAGGCTTCTTACCTGCTTCTTTGTGGTAGGCATGGTCAGGTTCATAATTTTTGTAATAATCCTATTGTCAGTTTTTAGTTGACCTTGTGAAATGACATGACCCAAAAAATCAATTTCTTTTAGGCCCAATTCGACTTTGCTCGGTTTGACAGTGAGACCGAAGAGTCGCAACCTATCAAAGACATGTCTTAGTTTCAGTAGGTGTGTTGTCCAGTCATCAGTATGGACACATATATCATCTATATACGTCACTGTATTCGTCACTCCATGAAGTAGATCTCTAGTTAAGCGTACGAAAGTGGCAGGAGCGTTTCGGAGTCCGAAAGGAAGAAAACGCCACTCGTAAAGTCCTAAAGGTGTTGAAAAAGCAGTAAGATGAATGGATTTAGTCTGCATAGGGACCTGCCAATATCCCTTAGTAAGATCTAACTTAGAAAAGATTTTGGAGGTGGACATGTCAAGAATAAGATCTTCGCAGAAAGGAATTGGTTCTGTGTCGATCTTGGTGACGTTGTTGAGTTTCCGATAGTCCACACACAGACGAATTGTGGAGTCTTTTTTCTTAACTAGGACGATTGGAAAGGAGTACTCAGATGTAGACTTCTGGATGATCCCACTAGCTTCTAAATTAAGTATTTCCTTATTTAGATTTTCCCTATAGCTGAGTGGGATTGAGTACGGCCTGCATTTAATAGGCTTAGAGTCCGAAAGAAGAATGGAGTGCTCGATTATGTCCGTCCTACCTGGAATGTCAGAAAATATGTCTCTATACTCTGTCACTAATTCTATTAATTGTCGTCGTTGACCGTCTGTTAGTTCCTGTTCTATCCGTATGCTATCCATTGTCGCAGTCTTGTCTACAATAGGAACAGGTAGTTCCATTCCGTCGTCGTCTACCTGATTCAGTACGGTGGTGGTGCTAAGTGCGTATTCTGTCTTCTCACTAGATGTATGGATATTGTCGGATTTGCCAGTCTCGCTAACTAGTGTAGTTGCGTTGTGTACGTCTGTCGTCTGATCACTAAGTGTGGGTGCAGTATGTTCGTCTGTCTCTACTTCTGTCTCTTGACGTGAAAAGTAAGGTTTCAACATGTTGACATGGAATATCTTTAAGTGTCCGTTTATCGATATTTCATAGTCAACATCTGAAATTTTACGTACCACCTTGAATGGCCCTTGCCATGAAGTCATTAATAAATTTCGTTTGTCTGGAAGTAACAGAAGTATGTCTTGATCTGGTTCAAGATCAATTGTTCTCGCACCTTTGTTTGCGTATTGGCGGTAGATTTGACCCTTCCTCTCCAAAGCTGCCTTCGCTATAATACACGATTTCATGATTTTGTCTCGTGTTTCTGTCACCATTTCATAAGGTGTTTTTGGGGTGGGAATTTCAATGGAATTAGTTATTACCTGATGGTAAATGGTTAGGGGTCCACGTGGGTTAGCCCCGTAAACTAATTCAAACGGTGAGAAACCCGTGCTTGAATGGGGAATCTCCCGATAGGCGAACAGCACTGTTGGTAACAGTGTATCCCAATCAGCTGGGTTTTCTGCTGTTACCTTTGCCAGCATATGTTTAAGATCTCCGTTAATTTTTTCTACTATCCCATTGCTGGCTGGATGGTAGGCTGTTGTAAAATGTTGTTTAATCCCTAACATTTTTGTAAGGGCTTGCGTTGCAGCCGATATGAATTGAGTTCCACGATCGGATAAGATGGTACGTGGAAATCCGAATCGTGAGAACAGATGTAGAAATACATTGGCAACGTCTTTGGAGGTGATGTATTTCAAAGCTACCTCTCACCCCACCTTGAACATAGGTCGACCATCGTTAATATGAAGCGATTTCCTTTGCTGGACACCTGATTCAGGGGTCCAACAATATCTACCGCCACACTCTCAAATGGCCTAGAAGCCAGTGTAGAAGGTTGTACTTCAGCTGTAGGATGTTTACCCTTGCGTACTAATTGTTGACAGACATTACACGACCGACAAAATAATTTTATATCATTGCAAAAACCTGGCCAATAAAAATGAGCCTAAATTCTGGCCCTGGTTTTGTCGTATGCAAGGTGACCAGCAAACGGTGACTCATGTGCAATCTTTAGCACAGTTAGGCGGTGTTGTACAGGTAACACCGTTTGCTGAATCTCATGGTTACCAGTTGTATAGTACCTAGTAAGAATGCCATTATTAAGCCTAAAGAACCATGATGCGTTTTTGGTCACTTTGGCTCTTTCTTTCAATAATCTTAAATATGGAGACACACTAGGATCAGCTGTCTGCTGTTCTATAAATTTTTGTCTGGTGGTATCATCCGTGCTAGTTGGTGATAGCAACAGTAGTCTCTCATCTTGTAGTGTGTCTTGATGTTTTATAGAGTCTGCTCTGGTTGTTGCATTAGCTGCATTTAACCTTTCCCATGCAGCTATTTCATCGCTAGTACATTGTTTCAATTGGGGTAAGCAACCCAAAATTAAGTCAGTACAAGGGTTGTCAAGTATTGCACAAGTAAAGGTACCAGAAAGGAAAGGAGTGTTAATACGGGCTTTGGCCAAAGGGTAAATTTCAATGTTACCCGAAAAGGTTCGGCATTTGACAGAGTCACCTGTATAATCATCTGGACTCACCAATTCCTTCCTAAGACCAATAAGGGTGCTGCCGCTGTCCAGCAAACATTGGCATGGTCTGTCGTTGACCATTGCATTGTGGAACACTAAATTGCCTCTGGAGGCTAATGCTGCATTTACACTCTCAGATGAGAATGGTACTGTATGTCCACATTCTAATTTTCCGTCTGCATGAAATTGGTGACATCGTTCACAACTGTCAAAGCTTAACATATCGTTTACACAACACACATCTTCAGCTTGGTTAACAGGTAATACATTTTCAACTTCACACTCAGTCTCACTACCACTATCAGAGGATGTATCCATCAAAATAGCATTGTTGGTTTCCATACGTTGGCGGCCCAGGCACTTATTTGAATAATGGCCGTAGCTGGAACAAAAGAAGCATTTGATTGCACGCCTGTATGCAGATCGCTTGTTTTGTTGCTTCTTAATAACATTTTCAAGATGCGCCGGATAATTTTGCGATTTATCACACATGGAATAAGTGTCATGCAAAAGTTGACAGTAGATACATTTTGACACTTTCCTATCTTTCTTATCAACTTTATGAAATGGTTTTCTATTACTTTGATAGTTTTTAGGTTGGTCCTTTACAAAGGAAACTATTTCAGAGTCATTTGAAGTCTTAAAAATATCTCTATTTGAAGAAAAATATGCAGAGCCTTTCTTTTCGAATTGTTGTATGTTCTCAATGTCTGACTGCTGCAGGAATTTAGCAAAAGGAGATGGTATAGTGGATATGACTTTCTCCATGGCTATTAGATTTTTAAGTCTGTCAAAATCTTTACCTATGTTAGCTGCTTTAAGCCACCTATCTAGTACACTTTGCACATTTGAGACGTAATCAATGAAAGTCTCACTAGGTTTTGGTTTTAAATTTGAGAACTGAACCTGATACCCAGGGGCATCAAGTAAAAAGTGTTGCATTATCCTATCATGGATGTACTGATAGTTAGATCTAAGATCAGGTTCTTCATATAAATCATAGCCCACATCTCTATTGGAACTTGGTGGTATTTAAACTGATACTCGACATTTTCTGTCCAGGCTGATATGGAATCCTCTTTACAATATGGTTTGATAATATTTTTGTATTTGTTGAACTTATTTTCTTCTTGTTGACTTTTTAGTTTAGTGGCAGAGATTTCTGCGTGTGAGTCTACATCCATACCTTTCATCTTTAACTGTGTCTCTGATTCTACTTGAATTTGTTTTTCTTTAACTCTTGCCATTTCATCTATCTCTTTTTGCTTTAGTTCTCTCTCCTGGTCTAATTGCTTTTGCTTTAATTCTTTCTCTTGATCTAATTGCTTTAGCTTAATCTCCTTATCATGTTCTAACTGCTTCTGTTTAGTTTCTAATTCGTTTTGTTTATTTATCTCAGCTAGTTCTATCTGGTGTTGTCTTTCTTGTACACGTTCCTCTCTCTCAGCATCCTTTGCTTCTTTATATTTTTGATCGGCATACTGTTCTAGCTCCTTTCCTGTGTATTGTAATTCTTTACCTGCTTTTACAAAATCAGCTAAAGTAGCCATGTTGTTGGGTTATTAGCTATCGTTGACCCGCACTGAACTCTTTAATCACTTCTTTATCTTAGATATGGCTATGTTTCTTATTATCTGAGCACTATAAATTGTACTCTTTGTTTATAACCTGGAAAATTTTTGCTGAAAAACAGAGCACAAAAATATGCTAATGCATCACAAGCTGAAAAAGAGATGCACTATTAATCACATTGCATGCCAAATATATTGAGTATACTCAACTTAATGTTCCCGAGAATCAGGAACACCACTCCGGTAACACAGGTCACTTTGTTTGGCACTTCGGCATACACACGAGTTTTCAACTCAACTGTTGTTCACCCTGGTTCACAGAGCAGCAACAATTAACAAATCGTAAACGACACGTTATTTTTGACAAATTGGTACAATTACAATGACATGCCCACGTACAAACAGAATCTAGTTTAATTAATGTTAAATGTCATTGTCCTGTCTTCGTTCTAACGTTTTATGCCTTTCGTCCCTAACCTAGTTTAATCTATGGAAGTTTTGTGCAGGCCAAGCCTAATTTGCATAGCCGAAAGTAGTGCCATCGCAACGGTAAACAAATAGAAAAAGTACGAAAACCATGCAATAAATGCTTTTAAATAAATAAAAATATAATAATATTGTTTAAATAAATAAATATATTCATTCACTAACTTAAATAAACAAATAATAATTAATATAACGCACAGATTCAGGCGGGCAGCAGCTTGACGATTTGTAAACACTGAAATGCTGATTGCGAATGGCGTAGAACAACTGCTTGTCAATCGTACTACGTCAGAGGCGCAGCGCTATTTTTAGCTTGCAAAAATCGATAATGTTGCTGGCTGTGTATCGCTCCGCCATGAATCACATTTGATAATTATTGATAAACAAATAAATAATTACATAAATCAATGAAAGAAATTAATAATATCAATACTTACAACTTCGAAGAACACATGATTTAACTAAATAATATTTTAATAAGCACAAATAAGCATTATTTTGTTACGATAGGCACAGTTTAGCTCGCAACTCGTCCAAGTCTGCACACGTCATTCGTCACTGACACAAATTAAACTTCTAATTTACTGCTAGTAATCTTAGTCAAGAGCCGTGGGTCGGTGTATTAGCTTGAACGTTTGTCCAAGCCACACTTCTGACACCACATTAATCCTTGCCTGTCAACAACTGATGTGTCAGGCATCATCGGATTACTTCTCCCACACCACACAAGAAACTTGCAAGTCGTGTGAGAGGAAATGAATAGTACATTTTATTGCCGTTGGCTCGTTACAATTACAAAACAGTCGCTAACAAATCACACACAAAGCCACAGAATTGCCTATCACTAGTTTCCTAACCCTATTGCTAATCTCTATCTACTTGGCTACAAAAAACTCCTATCGACACTAAACATCTGCTCTCTACGAAGTCAGTTCCCAGTCTGACTTTCCTACTCGCGTGGCTACACAGCACGCGGAAGGACCTTGTGTGTCCTTGGGCTTTGGGCGTGCTGCCTCACACAGCACGCCTATAGCAGCTGTCTTCTGTTGAGTGGCAATCGTGGTTATCACGTAGGCGTGATTCTGTCGTGACCAGAGTGCTAACTATCTGGTCGACGTCTCCGTGTCTCATGAGGGAACTAGTTAATAGTCCCCCTTTCTATCACCTACCCTGCCCTTATATCGGGGCACTGTGTGACCTCTATCTACTTGAGGTTGACCGCTCTTCTCGGTGGTCTTCTATCTTGAGGCATACCTCCTGCCTTTATATTACAGTCTTTGACACTATCCATCCCTTTCTCTCTATCATTTTCTCTCTATCTCTTTCTCTTTAGCTCTATTTCTCTCCTTCTCTCTATCTCTCTCTACCTATCTTTCTCGCTGTCTCTTTCTATCTCTCAATCTCTCTCTGCTCTCTAACTATCTATCCCTTTCTCTCTATCTCTTTATCTCTATCATTCTCTATATCTATTTCTTTCCATCTCTCTATCTCTTTCTAGCTCACTTTCTTTCTATCTCTTTCTATTTCTCTCTTCACACTGTCTATCCCTTTCTCTCTATCATTTTCTCTCTATCTCTATCTATCTCTTTTACTTTCTTTTTCTCTCTATCTCTCTCCCCTCCCTCTCAATCTCTTTCTATCTATCTATCTATCTATCTATCTATCTATCTATCTATCTATCTATCTATCTATCTATCTATCTATCTATCTATCTATCTATCTATCTATCTATCTACCTGTCTGCCTGCCTGCCTGTCTGCCTGCCTGTCTGCCTGTCTGTCTGTCTGTCTGTCTACCTGTCTGTCTGTCTACCTGTCTATCTATCTACCTGTCTGTCTACTAGATGGAGCAATGAAAACCGCGTGCAAATTAACATCAACAAAACCAAATCCATGCTAATAATGACCAGACAAAAACTACAGACACTAGCCATAACTGGAGCACCGCTAGAACTTCGCTTGGGCTCGTTACCTATAGTTAATGTGAATGAACATAAAACACTAGGTCTTTTAATTGACAGCCATTTGAGCTGGAGCTCTCATGTTCACGTTCTTACCAAGAAAATAGCACAAAAAGTATACCAACTTGCTAAAATTCAGCACTTCCTGGACGAAAGCACACGAAAAATATTCTATACATGCTATATCCAATCACATCTCGATTACTGTTCCACAGTTTGGGATGGTTGCCCTAAATCTAATTTAAAACGACTATGTTCTCTACAAAACCGCGCTATTCGTCTGGTTTCTGGCATAAAGCACGTTGAAAGTAATAATTTATACAGTCATCTAAGACTTCTACCACTTCAAAAGCGCTTTACTTTTCAACAAAGCCAAATTAGTGAACAAAATTATATCTCAAAATACCCCAGAGTATCTTCTGCCGCTGATTCAATCTAATGCAATGAACAGCAAGCGCCTAAATTTGTTACATGTCTCAAAGCCTAGATTGGACCTATACAAAACATGTTTCGCTTATTCTGGTGCGCACTTATGGAATGATCTTCGGACGTGATTGCGTTGTGCCTGTTAACAGCAGAGCTGCGTTCTTGCGCCGTTAGGCCGACACATCCGACTTCTGCGGGCATTTGTTGACCGGGTTAACCTTCCCGGGGGTTTCTTAGGACGTTAGACTCACTGTTGTGGTGTTATCTCCCATCCCATCTTGGCCCATATAGAACAGCCAAAGGCATCCTGGTCAGCCCTCAAGGGAAGGCAGGGGCAGACCATGGGCATTCTCCGCCATCCAAGGAGGCTTCCATAATTGCAGAGCCATCACACAGTGCTCTGGTACTGGGCTCACCCAAGGAATCGTCACGTCCTGCACATGGCTGCTTAGCCTCACTTCCGTATATTGGGCCTTCCGTTCACCATAGGCTGTTCTTCAAGAAGCCAGAAGAATGCAGTTTGCAGATGACATCCACACAGTGAGCTTTCGATTCAGACTTTCCACGTAATGGATTTGCTATCCGAGCAATATTCCATTTTGTGCCACTAGGACACTTTTTCCACCTTTTATGAAGCCCACACAGTGAGCTTTCGATTCGGACTTTCCACGTAATGGATTTGCTATCCGAGCAATATTCAATTTTGTGCCACAAGGACACTTTTTCCACCTTTTATGAAGCCCACACAGTGAGCTTTCGATTCGGACTTTCCACGTAATGGATTTGCTATCCAAGCAATATTCCATTTCATGCCTCTGGGAGGCTTGTGTAACCGACATGCCTGTGGTATGAAGTGTGGCAGTCTAAATACTCCTTCATGTACATTTAAATGTCAACCTGAATACAGTTAAAGTAAGCTGCAGTCGACTTGAGCTTGTTGATATCTCCATAGAGCTTGTCCTCAAATGAAGCAGGTGTGGGCCAAAATATCTTTCTCTGTTCTGCATACGTTGGGCAATCCTGCAGCAAATGTTTTGCTGTCATTTTTCCAGTTCGACAATTACATTCATCGGTATCTCCTATCTTTAGTTTATTGAACAAGTGGTATTTCAGCCTGTTATGTCCTGTGCGGAGTCTGAAGATTGCTACTTGTTCTCTAAGTTCTATATTATATATCCCATTTGGTTCTATAAGTGCTTTTTATCAACCTCTTTGCCTCATTATAGGTTATGTCTATGTCAGGCTGTGGTAGTCGTCCGCCCTCTTTTGCCAGTCTGTCAGCCTCTTCGTTTCCAGGTATACTGCAATGTGATGGGATCCACTGTATTACAACTTTTTTGGATTTCTGGCATAGACCATGGAGTGCTGCTCTTAGGTCAGTTAGTTCTGTGCTGTTATTGCTCTTCAGTATTGAGACAACTGACTTTGCATCTGTGAAGATAGCTATTTGCTTTCTCTTTATTTTCCTCCATCAGGAGCATTTCTGCTGCAGTTTTCAAAGCCTCTACCTCCGCTTTGAGTTACTTGAAAATTTTCCAGTTGCCATTGAATGTGTTTTTTTCACTCCATTTTTAAATTTAGGAGAATTCCTCCTCCTCCA
Source organism: Cepaea nemoralis (assembly GCA_014155875.1). NCBI lineage: Eukaryota > Metazoa > Mollusca > Gastropoda > Stylommatophora > Helicidae > Cepaea > Cepaea nemoralis. Next base: position 436,439 of record JACEFZ010023415.1, read on the forward strand.
TTCTCTATTGAATTTTGGCTGATCCATTTGTATATGCATGGGTCCAATTCCTGCTTGGGTAATGTTCTTTTATGTAGTTTAGGGTTATTTCTCTTCTTTCGGTTTCATGCTGAGTGTTCTTTTTCTCAATACCAGGAATGTTTTCTATCATCTCAGGCAGTTGCTGCTGTCTCCAATCTGGGAACTTGTGTGCATTGTGTATGGGCTTGACGTTGATATGTTAAATAATAGGATCTGCCCTAATCCTTCGTTTTGCAGTTTTCTACAAGTTGCTACGCTTCAGTCTTCCCTTTCCAAAACCATTAAATCTGTTGTACATAGGTGTAACAAGCTACGTGGAGGGTCCCAAATAGCCATGTCACAATGTTTAAATAATCTTCTATAGCCCTGGCTGGGATATGTCTTTACTTGCCAACCCTCCTCCGTTCCCCGGACTCACTGTCACTCTTTCTTTCGACCTAGGGACCTAGTCCCTAAGGTGTATTTCTGGCTGACACATAATTAACCCGGTGCTCATTGAAGTAACCTAAAACGTGATTTATTACATTAATAAAGAACAGCACAGGAAAACATTAAGGCAGATAAAACAGATAGTTCTAAACAGACACAACAAGGATAACGTTCAGGCATAGAGCCTCAGGTAGCTATCTTCATAGACGCAGCTTCATACACTGTCCGATCCGTCCACATACAGCTCACCGCGTGTGCAAGAATCTCCTTCCTTCCAGGTAATTGGTTGTACGTACAACAGCCTTCTGTAGAAGCAAACTTCCAAATTTCCATGGACCACAGTCTTTTAGTAAACAAATGTTCTAGGGAAGTGGCATAATGTCAGGTAGGAAATAATGTCCTGGAGAATAGTTCTCATATAATAATGGGTGTGTCTGAGTGATTGGCGGGGTCCAGCCAATAATACAAAAGGACTCAATCCAATCGTATCGAGATGACTGGTGATGTGTCAGTACAGCTGATGGTCATTCTTTCAAGGTCAGCAGTGGCTCTATCTCGTAGAGATCATATTCTTAAAGCAGGCATGGCCCAAACCTTGCCATGGCATAGTCATAAACATACTTTCTGCGTAGAGCCCTGTCGAGACCTTCAGCTCTGTTCATACTTTCAAAAGAAGGACCCTGGAAAGGACAAACATTCGAGTGAGGGATCAAGCTGACTCAAGCACCACATATTAGTTATGCATTTCGGCTTACCAACACCAGTTTATCAGTGGCTTGCTTGAATGCGTCGGACATGTCAGGTAGCCCCTGGATTGGCTACGTCCTGGCTTGCATAGACCTCCAATCTGTAGACGTCCGGTCGGCTACACTATGCACCCTGTTACATACACGAATCACTCTCCTCACTCATACCCTGCCTTTATTATTATTGGGCACATTCATTTCCCAGCTTCTTTCTCCCTCGCAAACCATGCCTTTCTCACAACCAAGATCTTGTGGTGTGGTGCGCCTAGTAATCTGTGTGTTTCTCCCCGTTAACTAATAATATAGTAAGTGGGGTTGTATGGCACGCAGTGTAGTTCCCCATTCCCAGCAAGAATATGCAAGAAGATACTACCTCTTCCGGCTGCTGCTCTTGTCTGAGCTGCCGCCGCAATGTACCGGCAGTGCCTCACCTAACACGTAGATTCAGAGGAATGCAGGTTCTCTCAATAAGATAACGAAGTTTATTTATAATCCCCACATCATCCTATCGACTACAAGACGAAAGAGATACTACTAAGTAACGGTAAGCCGTAGGAAGAAAGATATCACTCGTCTATCAGCTGCCAAGAACAAGCGATATCATTTGGTAACTACTTATTCTTCAGATGTGTTCCCTTGCCATGCCAAGATCAAGACGCGTAGCCAGATCGGCTAACGGTCACCCCCTCCCAACATGGCAAGACTGCTGTTTCGCCATATCCTCTCAGTCGTTAAGACAATAGATATTTATAGGCCAAGTTTTGCCTGGACCAAAGAAAACCCAAGTTTACCTTTTCATTCCACCAGTAGTAGACCTTTTAAAAATGTCTCAATCTTTAACTTGAACTCTTGACATTCGGTCGTGGATGGCCATCAGTAGAAACGGACATGAATCCTCCAGAAGCCGCACCAGTGCACATTTGGCGCAAGGCGCTCCATCGGGTCTACCCGAAAGAAAAGACCCATATCTACTCGCTCCATGTAAAGATTGTGTTATGAAGGTAACCCCAAAGAACTATCTTTCATGAGATTGAGCGAACAAGAGAACTGAGAGCTTCCGAAAGCCGTTTCCCCCTGTTTCACCCAAAATCAAAGAAGGCATGAGGACATGAGCCACTTGGCGTTTCGCCACATAGGCCCCATCTTAAGAAAGTCGAACCCTACGAACTTTCCGACTACCAGCGGTTCTGTTCGAATGACCCCACCCTCACATTCAACCATAGGATGTCGTGATAGGAAATCCGCTCCCACATTCTCCCTTAGGAGCAATGACCATCTCATTAACCTCGCGTTCAGTTTCTTAGAAGTTGCCAAAAAGGTCAGAGGTTGATGGTCGGACTGCACTTTGAACGGTACTCCATACAAATAAGGTTGAAATTTCTGTACCGCCCACACTAGAGCCAGACATTCCCGTTCGACTGTGGAGTAATTCCGTTCGGCGGGTAACAGTTTTCTACTTGCATACGCCACCGGACATAGCACCGAAGCATCATCTCGCCCTTCCTGCAACAAAGTTGCCCCAATCCCTATGTTACTCGCGTCGGTTCTTAGAACAAACGTTTTCTCCAAATTTGGGAGTTGCAGGACTGGCCTATCCACCAAAGCCTGTTTCAGCCTTCCCATAAGCTTCTTCACAGTTCGGGGTCCAGATTATAAGATCTGGCGATCCTTTCTTCAGAGTCTCGGTTAACGGCGCCGCAATTTCGTTGAACTTTGGAATAAATTTCTGGTAAAACCCACACAGAGACAAGAAAGACCTAACATCTTTTTGGATCTAGGACGGGGTGCGAGACGGACCTTTTCAATATTCTTTTCTTCCGGTACCAGTCCCCCTGGGGTAATAGTATGTCCCAGAAATTCCAAGGATTGATAGCCAATCATGCATTTGGCTGGACGGGCGGTTAACCCTTCCTCTTTTAACCTTTTGAAGATCTGTCCCAAGGACCTCAGGTGATCACTCAGATTGTCAGACGCGATGAGAATATCATCCATAAACGAGACCACAGAGGGATCCTTTAAAGGGTCTAATAACATTCTCATCATGCGATGTGAACACACTGGGCGCATTGCTCAGCCCAAATGGCATCACCTTGAATTCGTAATGGCCCGCTCGGAGTACTGAAAGGCGAGCCAGGGCGAACCTCAGGCTTTCACAGGGATCTGATAATATCCCCTGCTTAGATCAATTTTTGAAAAGTACTTTGCCTTATTTAATCTGGCAAACAGTTGATTTGTGTTTGGTAACGGCTCCACTTGGAATGTCGTACAACTGTTTAAATGCCTGTAATCGATACATAAGCGGTGCTCCCCGCTTGGCTTCCTCAACAAGACAACCCCGGCATTATAAGGAGAAGTCGAAGGAGTTATGATGTCATCATCCAGAAGACTCTGGATTTCGGCTTCCAGGGCCTTCTCTTTCGAAAAGGGCACTGGATATATTTTTTTGGCGAACGGGGTCTTGGGTAGTCAGAGTCATATCCAACTCGACCAACCCTGTCCGCCCTGGCCGATCGGTAAGATCTGCTGATGGGACTCCAACAAACGGATGACCAGTTCTGTTTCTTCAGCCGACAGATCAGGATTTATATGTACATCCCTATAGGTTTCTCCAGGTTGTAAAGGATACCCCCTATCCGCGTCTTCGCCCGATTCAGTTTCCATCGCGACCGCCATAGTCATGAGTGGGAGAGAAGTACCATCGGATCGTTCCTCATATTTTTTGAGGAGGTTAATGTGGAGGATTTTAGATTTTCCCCTGATCCGGATAGCATAATTGGTACGGGACACAACCCTTTCCACCGGGAAAGGTCCCTGCCAACCAATTTCGAGTTTATTGGAACCTACTGGAAGTAACAACAGAACCCGATCCCCCACTTTAAGAGACCTATCTTTCGTCCTTCTATTGTAGTAGGCCGCGTGTCTCTTTCTGGCCGCCCTCAGATTCTGAGCTGCCAAAGCCCAACCCGTCTGGAGTTTCTTCTTTAACTCTTCGACGTATTTATATGAGGATACAACTTCTTCGGAAGTTTCTTCCTCTGTCCAACATCTCAATAGGGCTTCTAAGGGACCCTTAATAGGTCTCCCGAATAGTAGAGTGGCTGGTGGCAACCCGGTCGACCCATGGGGAACCTCCCGATAGGCGAACAAGGCGGCTGAGATATACTCATCCCATCTGTCTGGTTTCTCTTGAGCCAGCTTCCGAAGCATGGTCATCAAGGTACCATTAAACCTCTCTACTTGCCCATTAGACTGAGGGTGGTACGGGCTTGTGTGAATGTGGTTAGTCTGGAAGATACTGAAAGACTTCTTCCATCAGCTTACCACAGAACTGAGACCCATTGTCCGTTAGGATCTGGTTGGGAAATCCCAACCGAGTAAAGGTCTCCATCAGTGCATCAGCCACTCGCTTAGAGTCGATTGTGGCTAAAGGTATCGCCTCACCCCACATGGAACAGCAATCCACCATCGTGAGAATGTACTTATTCCTCTTCCTAGTCCGAGGAAGAGGACCAACAAGATCGATGGCAACTCTCTCGAAAGGAGAGTTCATAATGGGCATGTCGCCCGGGATTACTGGAGCCGTCCAGTGTTTTGGTGCCACACGCTGACACTCTGGGCACGACTTAACGTACCTACGCACGTCTCCAGTCATCCCTGGCCAGTAGTAATGGCAGGAAATGCGCTGGAGAGTTGCCCCGGCACCCATATGTCCACTGAAAGAAATGGTGTGTCCCATATGAAGAAGCTGTTCCCGATAAGCCTTAGGAACTACCAGCTGTCCATGCTGGCGTTCCTCCACTCCGGCTCTCCGGTACAGTAACCGATTCTTCATATAATACTGACCCCGTCTTGGTGGGTCAGAACTTTGCCCTTGCCTTGCTCTTGTTCGATTTTTCTCAACCTGTGTCTTCCATGTCAGGCGACGATCAAAGGTGACTCCTAGATAGTTTGGATTTTCTTCATGGCGCAATATTTTTCCGTTCAATACCATCTTAGGTTGCTGAGTTTTATTTGAGAGGGAGAACACTGTGCATGTTGTTTTCTCCTCACTTATCTTCACTAGCCATGATTTTGACCAGTCCTCTAGCGCTAATAAGGCTTGCTGTATTCTGCTGTTAGCTGTACTAATATATTCTTCAGATGTCCATATGGCTAGGTCATCTGCAAAGGAGGATGTGTGTACTCTGGCTGGAAAATTTTCTGTGATGTCATTTATATATGCTAGGAATAATGTTGGTGAAAGAACTCCTCCTTAGGGGGACACCTTGCTCCAGCAGCATCATTTTGCTTGTTTGTCCTTGTACTTTTGTCCTGGCAGTTCTGTTCTCAAGGTAGTGGCTGATCCATTTATACATTTTCCCACAAACATGCATGTTTTGCAGTTTTACTTTCAGTCCTTCCTTCCATACTTTATCAAATGCTTTTTCTAAATCTATCCAGACTGCTAGTGTGTGCTTTTTCTCTTGGAAGGCATCCTCTATTTCCTGAGCTATATAGGTTATTTGATCTTCAGTGGATCTGTACTTTCTTAATCCTGCTTGGTGTGGTGTTAAGAGTTTGTTTTCTTCCAGATGCCATGTTAGCCTGCCATTGATAATGCGTTCCATTAATTTTCCTACACAGCTAAGTAGACTGATAGGTCGATAGCCATTTGGTTCTTCCAGGTCTTTTCCTTTCTTTGGGACTGGTATTAGTATAGCTTCCTTCCATGCCTGTGGGACTATTCCTCTCTTCCAGCTGTTATTTAGGACTGCTAGTAGTTTCTTTTTTGCCTTGTTGCCTAGTCCTATTAGCATTTCATTTGTGATTCCATCCTTTCCTGGTGATTTCTTCTTTTTTAGGGTATTCATTGCCTGTTCCATTTCTTCCATTGTTAGATTTGCCATCATATATTCTGCTGCTGTCTCTGTATTTCTATGATGTATCTGTTTGTCTTTGATTGCTTTCTTCTGTTCGGTTGTAATATCAATGTGGTTTGCATTTGCATAGTGTTCCATTAGTGCATTTGCAGCCTTTTTTCCTGTAAGCAAGGCATTTCCTTGTTTAATTGTTATTTGTTTGTTTCTAGGTCCTTCATTGTTCATGGCTTTCACTAGTTTCCATAGTTTGTTTCCATCCCTGTCAAAATTCAGGTTTTCTGTTTTTTCCCTCCAACAATCTCTTGTTGTTTGATTTACTGTTCTTTTATATTTTGCTGAGATGGCTTTGAGAGAGATATTCGCTTCAATTGTTTGTTCTCTCTCTGCTGTCTTCCTGGCATCTTCAACTTTGTCCTCCAAACTTTGTAGTTCTTCAGTCCAGTATGGTTTGTAATTTTTCCTCGCTCCTCTAGGAATGGACTCAGTGGCTGCCTGTATTATCGCTCTGTTTAGACTTTCCACCATTTGCTTTATGTTGCCATATCGTGTATTTATGTTTTCACAATATTTGTCTGTTAGTATGGCAAATCTGTCCCAATCTGCTCGTTTGTAATTCCAGCGGGGCAAGGGCTTTTGCTCCTGTGGAACATACTCCATATTCATTACAAGCTTGATTGGTCTGTGGTCACTACCTGCTAATTGGTCCAGCACATGGCGATCGATTTTGTGGAGGATGTCTCCTGTGCAGAAAGCTAAGTCTGGAGTAGAAGTGGTAAGCCATCTTCTGGAGTAGAAGCTCGGTGTGTCATCTGCTTTGTTGAGTAGATGGAGATTTGAGTCTATTTCCCAGTCCTCCAATTCATCTCCTCTTTTGTCAGTATCTGGGTATCCCCATCTTTCTGAACGGCTATTAAAGTCTCCGACAATAATGCAGTTTGTGTCAGTTATTTTCATGTTTGAGAGTGTAAGGTCCTTATCTGCTGGGCTATACAGATTGTAGATTCTTATTTTTACGTCCTTTATCATTATATCAACACCTATAATTTCTGTTTGGTTGTCAGAGATCACAGATACTTCGCTGCAAGGTATTGTATTTCGTGTAAGTATTAGAACTCCTCCTTTATGTCCTTCGCGGTCGAAACGTGTGGCCTGATATCCTCTGACTGAAAATTTGCGATTGGCATTGAGGTGTGTCTCTTGAATGCATGCCACATCTATTCTATCTTTATGAAGACGCTGTGTCAGGGATTCTTTCTTGTTATAAACTCCTTCGGCATTCCACTGTAGTATGTTGAGTGTCCTTGGTATTTGGTCAATAGCTCTTAACCTACTCCTCTGTGCCTTGACTCCACAGCACAGGGGAAGGTGACCACCAGTAGTCATGGGTGGACCCCCTCGAGGCAGGGGGCCCGGCACTATCACCGCCTGATGGGACTTCACGGGATTAGCACCATAACGATTAATTTTCATCTGTGGCATCATGAAATGATAAAGTTACGTTGCACTTCTTTGTCAAGCTTGTGGCTCAGTACATCCGATTTCGACAAGCACTTTTCGGGATGCTTTCCCTAGCCTTTGACTGTCCCCAGTCTACCTACAAGGCAGCAGGTTTGTGCGTCACTTCGTCTGGTCCCTCTCCCTTGACCTGTCCGACATGGGTGACCCTACCAGTAGCAGTGCTACCGTCGGCATAGCTCTTGGGGTCATTGGAACGCGCAAGCCCCTCTACCTCGTCAAGGTGGACGCACGGCAGAGGGGCAATACTTAATCCATACCGACTATATGCCACCATAATTCATTTACTGGTATAATTGTTCATTATAATCGTTCATTATAATTGTTTATCTATAATTGTTCACTATATATGTGTGTGCGTGTGGGAGCGAGAGAGAGATGAGAGAGAGAGAGAGAGAGAGAGGAGAGAGGAGAGAGAGAGAGAGAGAGAGAGAGAGAGGAGAGAGAGAGAGAGAGAGAGAGAGAGAAAGTGGGTGTCAGAGAGAGTGAGAGAGTGAATGTGTGTGTGTGCACGTGCGTGCGTGTGTGTGGAGAGAGTGATTGAGCGAGAAATGGTAGGGGAATGTGTCAGTACATGCATTCGTACGTGTATGTGTGAGAGTGAGTGAGGGAGTGTGTGCGTGCATGCGTTCATGCGTATGTATATGTGTGAGAGAGTGTGATTGAGAGAGTGAGTGTGTGTGTGAAGGATTGTGTGCGAGAGAGTGAGACAGTTCGAGAGTTGATGTGTTAGTGTGTGTGTGTGTGTGCGCGCGCGCGCATGCGTGTGAGTGTGCGTATATGAAAGAATACAGAGAGAGAGAGAGAGAGAGAGAGGAGAGAGAGAGAGAGAGAGAGAGAGAGCTGAGCAGATGCATGTCATGTAACACGCATGTTATGTAACACGCGAAGCCATATGTTTGTGTATTCTCATCTGTCATATTATCAGTTAAATACCATTTGATTTTATCATGTATAATGTAAACTCATGTACATTACTGTAGTTTGAGTGAGAGACAGAATGAGTGTGTGTGTGTGTGTTGGGGGGGGGGGGAGCATCACTATTTTTACTTCAGACACTGTTTATGTACACATTTTTCTCCATGTTTAACATTTTTATGAGACTGCTCACGACAATTGTCAGTGTATATGTGTGAGTAAAGTGTGGGAGTTTGTTCATACTAGTTTCAATGCTCACGTGAGGCATTTTGTATGTGTCTAGATGTGAGGATGTGTGAGTGTGTGTGGAGGATGTGTGTGAGTGTGGGGATATGTGTGGGTGGGGATGTGTGGGTGGGGGAATGTGGGTGGGGGTATGCGTTTGGATGGGTTGAGGTGTGTGGGTGTTGGTGGGTAGTGATATTTGTGGGTGTTGGTGGGATGTGTGGATGGATGTGTGGGGGTGAAAGTAGGGGTGTGGGAATGGGTGTGGGGGATGTGTGTATGGGTGGAGGATATGTGTATGGGACGGGTGCGGGGGATGTGTGTTTGGGTGGGGGATATGTGTGGGTGGGTGGAGATGTGTGGATGGTTTGGGGAAGTATGTGTGGGTGGCGGGGTTGTGTGGGTAGGGGATTGTGTGGGTGGATTGGGGATGTAAGGGCGGGTGGGGAGAAGTGTATGGTGTGTGGGTTTGGGATATGTGTGCGGTGTGTTGGTGGGGGATGTGCGGATGGGAGGTATGTTTGTGGTGGTATGGGTGAGGATATGTGTGTGGGTGGGGGATAGTTTGTGGTGTGGGTGATGTGTGTGGTGGGTGTGGGTAATATGTGTGTGGGTTTGGGGGATATGTGTGGGTGAGTAGGGGGTCTGTGGTGGTTGGGAGAAGTATGTGTGGGTGGTGGGGTGTGTGGGTGGAGATGTGTGCGTGGATGGAGAATGTGTGGGTGGGGGTGTATGAGTGGCTTAGGGATGTGTAGGTGGGTGAGGGATGTGTATGTGTCGGGGTGGGATGCGTGAGTGGGTGGAGGATGTGTGTGGGTAGGGGTATTGTGATCGAGAGATGTTTGGTTGGGGGTGTGTGGGTGCGTAGTGGAGGATGTGTGCGTGAGTGAGTGTGTGTTGGTGGATGGGTGGGAAATGCATGTGTGGGTGGGGAGAGGTGCGTGGTGTGTTGGTTGGGGATATTGTGTGGGTGGGGTATGTGTGTGTGGGTGGGGGTATGTGGGGTGGATGGGTAAGGGTATCTGTGTGGGTGTGGGTGGGAATATTGTGTGGTATGTGGGTGGGGGATATGTGTGTGGTGTGTAGGTGGGGATGCATGGTGGTATGTGGGTGTGGGATGTGTTGGTGAGGGATATGTGTGCGGTGTGTGGGTTGGGAATATTGCGTGGTAGAGGATGTATGTGATGTGCGGGTGGGGGTGTGTGTGATGGGGGATTGGGTTAGGGCATGTGTGGGTGGGTGGAGGATGTATGTGAGGGTGGTGGGGTGTGTGTGAGTGGATTGGGGATGTATAGGTGGTTAGGGAGATGTGTGTGTGTCGGGGTAGGGAGATGTCAGTTGGTGGGAATGTGTGTGTATGGTTTGGGGATGTGTGAGTGGATTTGCGATGTGTGGGTTGGTGGGGGATGTGTGTGCGTGGGTGGGGAATATGTGGTCGATGTAGATGTGGCTGGGGGATGGGTGGTTGGAGGTGTGGGTGGGGGAGAGGATGTGAGGGTTAGGGTGTGTATGTGGGTGGGCGTGGGATGTGTGGGTTGGTGGGGGATGTTTGTGGGTGGCGAATGCGTTTTGGTTGGGGGAACAGGTGAGGGCAGTGTGTGTGGGTGGGGGATGTGTAGGAGGGGGATGGGTTGGTTGGTGGGGTATGTATGTGTCCCTGGGTGTGTCCGGTTGTTGTCAGATGCACTAGCTTACTGGACAAAGACAGTCTACAGTGTGTTTGATAAACATGTGCCAGTTAAAGAAGTTCGAGTGAAGAATCAACATAAATCTCCATGGGTGACTCGTGAAGTTCTAGAAATCATGAGAGAACGAAATACAGCGCACAAAAATAAAGATTTTATCAATTACCGCAGACTAAGAAATAAAGTTAAATATGAAATTCGTAAGATAAAGAAAGATCATTTCAAACATTTAATTGTAGATAAATCAAATAACACAAATATATGGAAGGCTATTAACTCGCTAACCAACAAGAAACACTCTTCAGAGTCAGCAATACCTGAGCACTATAACATGCGAGGATTTCAGTTGCTTCTTTCAATCAGAAATAGAGAATCTAAAGTCCTCAATACCAAACTCAGCTTGTAATTTAAGCTCACTGTCATCATTCTGTGAAGATAAATGCTCTAGAAATATTCCCCCTGAGATTCCCTTGATGTCTGTTGCAGAAGTGTATAAATATCTCTCAAAGCTCAAAGCAACAAATTCAGAAGGCCTAGATGATATCAGTAATACAATTCTTCCGATGTGCTGCACCAATTATTAGTGAGTCATTGACGTTCATATATAATCAGTGCCTGTCCAAAAACTACTTTCCATCTGCCTTTAAAATTGCTAAAGTTTATCCTCTACTTAAAAATTGCTCAACTGATAATAGCGTCTTGGGTAATTATAGACCTATTTCCTTACTATCGTCGCTATCAAAGCCATTAGAAAAACACATACATAAAATGACATTACACCATTTAATTAACAACGACCTAATAATTGACAGTCAATCTGGGTTTCGACCTAAATATTCTTGCCATATTGCCCTAACAAAAATGACCGATAACTGGCATCTTTATATCAACAATGGCAACATTTGTGGAGCAGTATTTGTAGACTTTTAAAAGGCCTTTGATATGGTAGATCATGATATTTAATTAGAAAATTCAAACAAATGAAAACTAGCACAGGTATGGTGAACCTAATTACGTCATTTTTATCCGACAGACAACAAGTAGTGTCCTTCAATAACTGTCTATCAAAACCCACACAACTTAATATTGGGGTGCCTCAGGGCTCAATACTAGGTCCCGCTGCTTTTTGCAGTTATATTAACGATCTTCCTTTATATCTCAATACTTCGTGTGACCTATTTGCAGACGACTGCACTATATACACTAGTCAAGAGAACCTTAGTGACTTAGAGAGCTCTTTGCAAAACGAACTTGATAACCTTAGTAGATGGAGCAATGAAAACCGCATGATTATTAACATCGACAAAACCAAATCCATGCTAATAACGATCAGACAAAACTACAGACCCTAGCCATAACTGGGGCACCGCTCGATCTCCACGTGGACACGTTACTATAGTTAATGTAAATGAACACAAAACATTAGGTCTTTTAATTGACAGACATCTAAACTGTAGCTCTCATGTTCACGCCTCACCAAGAGAATAGCACAAAAAGTTTACCAACTTACTAAAATTCAGCACTTCTTGGATGAAAGCACACGAAAAATATTCTATGCATGCTATATCCATCACCTCTCGACTATTGTTCCACAGTCTGGGATGGGTGCCCTAAATCTAATATGAAACGACTGTGTTCGCTTCTAAACCGCGCTATACGTCTAGTTTCTGGCATAAAGCACGTTGAAAGTAATAACCTTATATAGTCATCTAAGACTTCTACACTTCGAAAGCGATTCCTTTTTAACTAAAGCCAATTAGTGATAAAATTATATCTGAAAATTACCCCAGAGTATCTTCTACCGTTAATGCATCTATGCAATGAACAGTAAGCGCTTAAATTTATTACAGTTCCTAAGCCTAGATTGGACTTAATACAAAACATAGCATTGAGCATAGCCTACGAGGGTGGCGTTGTGATGTTCCTGTTGTGATAATTTGGTGTGTCCAGTGTGTGCCGCGTGGTTGCACACCGCTTCACACGCGTGATCGGACTCGTTTCCGGATCGGTCAGGGATATGCACTACTGATGAGCTCAAATGAGGGCTAGTGCTTCCATATTGGCGTGGATAGGCCTTAGGTTCATACCGGAATATGATCAGCGTTGCCAGTAGTGGGTTGTGCTCAATATTTAAATTTCAAATCCCGAAACAACCACATAATCAATTACAAAAATGTCTCGCGTAT